>LQNS02277217.1:14953530-14982839 GCA_001587735.2 Parhyale hawaiensis
CAACATCCTAAGCTTAGGTTATCTTATAAAATAAAAAAAATTTTTTTGTTAGACATCCTGTATACTTTTATTCGAAATTTCTGAGGATGGGAAAAAAAAGGATTCCCGAAACGTTAATGCTTATTTGTCGACTTTGTATATAGTAACTTGTTGTTATACTAATTACTTGTTGTTATACTAGTAACTTGTTGTTATACTAGTAACTTGTTGTTATACTAGTAACTTGTTGTTGTACTAGTAACTTGTTGTTATACTAGTAACGTGTTGTTATACTAGTAACTTGTTGAGTTATGTACAAATGTATACAGATAAGACTCAGCCCTACACCCCTGATCACCGCTGTTTACAATCCGAGATTATAAAGGATAAGAAAATCCTCGGCGAGTTTATCACTCGATCTATGACCTCGATATCAAGGTAATATTGTCGGCATAATATTGCCCTGAGATGGACGTAAGTCCAATATTTGGGTCAGGATTGGTCTGCAGCGCTCATACTCTGTAAATATTATCGCTGGTCTAAACACGGCGCCTGCGAAGTTTTGCTACCGTGTGCGCAAATGAAGAAAATATTTAGCTGGCCGGACGGCATCCAAAGAAGCTGCAGGCACCTAATCAGTGGCCAGTGTGTATGGATGAATGTACTCGTGTAGTGGCTAGTGGCACAGATGTGTCTGAGGGATGCGTGCAGATATTTTGGTTCACTAAAGTTCAGAGATGGTTTGAGCTGGACCAAAAAATATTCGCACGATTGAATTATTATTCAATAATAATAACTCGTCAATAGCTTTGCAGTTCAATATTTTGGAATTTTTCTATAGGTTTTTAGATCTTTTTCAACCCCACTTTTGTCTAAAGTTAAAGCAACCTTTCTTCCAAAGTCTCCAACGAAGAATGCAGTGGCAATGGGACACGTTGGTTACGGTTGGTACTTCTCAAGTTCAACCCATATATTCTCAAAAGGGTTCAAATCTGAACAATGTAGGAGCCATTCACGTGTTTCAATGATCCTTCATCGTCTGAGAACGAATCTACGGTGGTTCTGCCTTCTGACAGAGAGCACTATGATCCTGAAACGCGGCGTTTTCTCCAGGAAAATAAAACTCAATAGCAAATTGAACGTGGTCACTAAGAACTTACAATTAATAGTATTGCAACTTCATTTTGGCATTACAAAGTGTCATACATCCCCGCATTACACTCCCTCCAGAAGTATGAACGATGGAGACAATACCTGATGGGATCATGCGTCATGGGGTTTTCATCACACCCCGATTCTTCCATCGCTCTGAACGAAGGTGTACCTTACTCATTCTACCACACTACATTCTTCGAGACAATGACAGTCCTATTTCGATGTGCCTTTGCGGAAAATTTGCTTTTTTTGTTGATTTGTGCGGACACTTATACTTAACTATTGGGGGACTCTAGAGCTGTGTATGTTCATTTTTATATTAGATAGCTAGCTGTAGACGGACCATCGGGCCCAGGATTGGGCAGCCCTCTGGCCATGTATGAGCTACTGCCGGTATGTCAGAATGATTTAGATGTCTTAGACAGAAAAGAAGCGGAGAGTAAACTCAGCTAAGGTGCTGATCGTGAGAGCATGAATAATTACTGTATCTCCGCGGAGCGCGGAGACGTTAAGTTAGTTGGGGATCAAGAGATAATAATTTACAGCAACTTCCAATTTGGCAGCTAAGAGTTTGAGACTCCTGGAGGAGGAGTTCGTAGCTGTAGAGGCTGTTGCTCCCAATGTTTTTCACGACGATTTTTAAATGCGATCACCCTTTCTGCACCAATATCTTTGGAGGGGAGTCTCTTCCAATTGCTTACTGTGAAGTATGGGAAAAACTGCTGGCTTATATGGATCTTCGATCTTTATACTTAGTTTTGGCCGTTGTTCCGCACGCGATCATCAACGTCTTTGTAAAAAAAAAAAATCCCGTTGTAGACACGTCGTTAAGCCAACGCAGGTACTTGAATGTTTTTATTAGCTGCCCCCTGATTCGTCTTTGCTCGAGAGAGATGAGTCCCACTTCCTGTTGGCGATAGTCGTATGATATGTTTCGCAGCTGAGGAATCAATTTAATTGTGCAGGGTTGCATTCTTTCCTACTTATTGCTATTTTTTGCTGATGTGGAGACCAGAATTGAACTGCATATTCCATGTAAATGCGGATGCAGTAACGCTTTGTACAAAGGAATGATGATGTCCTTGGATTTAAACTCAAAAGCCTGGTACTGAATCCCAGTATTCTGATTGCCGTTTTGACACTCTTGTCACCTTGCTGACTGTGTTGTAGTTTGTTTGTGGTAATTACTCCCAGGCCAGGCTGTTGAATGACAACTGTTGATTCTATCCCCCTCATTCTAAATTAGGCTGGGGATTTTCCGGCTCCTGCCCTGCCCTACGTGCATTACTGGACATTTCTCAGCATTAATGCTCATCTGCCACGTTGCAGTCTATTCCATGAGGCAGTCAAGGCCTTGTTGGAGCCCGTTTCTATCCCTGGCAAGATGACATAGTCCAGTGTCATCTGCAAATTAAACTAATTTTACTGGAGATGTCAAAATTATGAATAGAAATGGGCAAAGCACGCTCCCTTGTGGAACCCTAGATGAAACCGGCGTTCAGTGGCTTGTCTCTCTTTGCAGCTTCAATCGCTGCAGCCGACGAGTGATCCATACCTGAATCCAACGGGAATAGTCACCCTGGATGCCATGTGTTTCCAATTATTTTCATTAACCTTAGATGAGAGACTTCGTCAAGTGTTTTTAGAAGTCTAGGTAAACGAAGTCCACGCATTTTCAGTTTCTGTGATTCGTGTAACTTAGGAAAAAAAAGTCCAGTTAGTTATGCAGCTTCTTTTATCTTGGAAGCCGAGCTGGATGTTGGAAATGAGTCGTTGCATCCTCAGCTGGTCAGTGATGCGCTTTTTCAGGAGGCGTTCAATGGTTTTGCTGAACACCGATCGAAGTAAGACTGATTGGTCGATAGTTACTGCAGCTTTTTTCAGCCCTCTTCTTATATAGCCTATGTAATTGGCTTTGGTAATATTTTAGAGCTCACGACGCACAGTTCTTGTAGATATAGAGTTAGTTTAGAATCAGGATATATTCGGCCATTATCTGCTGTGTCGACGACGCCTAATTTCTTCCCCCATATCTTTAAAGAACACCGCGGTCTCTCTCAATAAGAATATATGCAATATATTTAACACTTGCCTGAACTGGCCTGGCTATCTTGTTTTCAAACAGCTACTAGCCTTTGAAAACTAGTCTCTATAGAGATACTCCTCGTAGATTTACCATTTTGGCAAAACCCAATAATGTGTCCCGAATTGAGTGATGAAATCTATATATCTATATAGATATCTATATATCTGGTCCACGGTGAACAAATTTCAGCGATTAAATAAACCTTCAGTAAGAAATCAAATTTACACGCAGATGGCACTGCGTATACACACAAACACTGTTGAACGTTGTCATTTATTTTACATATTAAATAACAGTGATATAGCAAAAAATAATTATATATCACTAAGAGAAGCCAGGCGTGCTGGAAACGCACGTGAAAGGGTGTTGAAAGCTTGTCCCAAAACAGCACACAAACGCGTGCACTAATTGCCCACCTAGGCGTGCTCTACATTCTCAAATCGGACGCATGCTATATATGGGCACTGAGTGCGCGGGTATCTCTGGATGCGCCATGGCAGTTGAAAAAAAATGCAGTTTGTTGTCCATGTCATCTATACGTATACTTACGCGGGGTGTCTGAATGAAGAAGTACTTGCGCAAACAATGTATCATTTGAAATTCAACACAAAAAAATCAGTAATCGTCACTGACTTCAACATAACTACATATTTTCTCCGACATCTGCACACGTAGGGACGTGGAACACGCCTCGTGCTTTGATGTAAAAGCGGGAAATATACCAGAAAGTCGAAAGCATGCCGGTTCAGCACTTTTTGACGTGAAGTAGGTTAAATGCACGCCTAAGAGTGCTTATACAGCACGGAGACAGCATTATTTGGAGCCTCGAGCACATTTGCAATAGCCAAGATTTTTTTGAGTCTTACTGTTTGAAAAATGTCGATGCTTTTCTTTTTGTTTTGGCTTTGTAGATATATTTATATATATGTAACTGTAGAGTAAAGTAGATAAATGTGAGCACAGATGAGTGCCCCCAGAAAACCCATATATTAACTTGAACGTTTGACAAAACCAATGGGAAAAACATGCTTTGTAAATTTCCATCATTGCGCGCGGTATCGTTTTACATTTACGAAAATAGTACTGAACAGGAAGCTTATACGTGCACGAGAACACGCAAAAAAAATCTCTTGGCATCGGTAAAAGCTGGCTAACTATTATACGGAAATTATAATCGAGGCTTGGCTGAGTCTTCCATTTTGGGCGAAATGATCTGACTTGATTAACTTGAGCTTGTTCTAAACGTCACAGGAGTTAGCTTTAGTCAGTTTTGGATGTAATCGGTGTCCACTCAACGCAGGAAAAACTCGATCAAAAGTGGAACAATCGAACACGTAAGAAAGAAGTACCAAATAAAGTAAAGGTGATGGCAGCACGGTAATTTTAATACACCGCGCGGATCGAAAACACCTTGAGCTAAGAAGCCTTTTTTTGCACAATTTTTTATGTTGTTGCTATTTTACAAGATTGACATTGGAACAGACGCTACGATTGTTGTACCGTATATATGTCACTAAGTACATCCGCTGAAAAAAAAAGTCTTCTTTTGCAGTTTAAGTAAGAGCATGTGTCAGTAGGATGGCAGCTGTCCTTCTGCAGATGCAGCCATATTATCTTATACTGTACTAATTTTCTCTTCCAAAGCCAGGCAGACAATGTTTTGCAAAACATACTCGCCTCTCGAAGCCCAACAAAGATCATCAAATGAAAGTTTAGCTCGAGTGAACACAACAGAGAATGTTAATTCAACTTTGGCCGGTGAAAGACGCATCAGAAACTGTAGAACTAACAATGCCTCAAGGATAAAATGAGGTAGAGTCTGTCACTTCGCTGTTGGCCGCCTGTGGACAACGTATTGCTGCTCTAACATTGTTTTTTTGAAAATCCATTAACGACTTGAAGCCCATGGAGACTATTGTGACACGTTTCAAACAGTAATACTCGTGCAAATAATTATTATTCAACTGAAACAAAAAATTCTATGTTGAATCTGCAGTAAAATCGACTAATGCGGCGAAAGCTATATCTATGATTGTCAGTCGGTCTCGCGCACTATTACTCCTGCCTCTGAAAGTAGATGAGACATTGCTGCAAGGGTCTACCTCTAGAGAGATACTCGGTGATTGAGATATGCTTCAAGTAGAGTTGAGCTCTTGGGTAAGGCCAATGCCGAGTTTGGTGATCGTCACGTAGTCTGTAGATGCTTCTATGCATTCCTGCTGCCTTTGTTAAAGTATTGCTCCCTTAACTGAGCTTCGGCTGCTCAGAGTCACCTTCACCTCTTGGACTGACTTGTTGGCCCAGCCGGTCGGCTGCGTGCCCAGAATAATTTTGCAAATTTGTCACATAGGTGGAGCGTTGCCCGCCTTTCAATTCCTACGAGATTTTCAACAATACAGAACTGTGGTTGCGTTCATGACGTCCTTGGAAGAAATACAGGAATTTTGGTTAAGCGGAGACAATTTCGAGACAAACTCATCAAGTCAGTCGGTGTTTCATAGCCATGTTTCGTTTTGCAAGGTTGTCGTTGCCGGGATTTGTGTTCGGTCATGCATGTCGTATACAGACTTTTAAGTCAGCTGCAAATGAATTCGTTAGAGAATCTTCACAGCAGAAGAGGAACTGGTATTGCTAAATGCATCAATTGGGTCATTATTACCGATCAATGAAAGCCCGACCGTGAAGTGCTTAACGACGATTTAACTACAATGCCGCTTGAAGACATTGTTAACGTACTCTGACGCCCACCTTGGGATTCAATCGCGTTGCGAAATGTGTTGATATAAAACGCACCGCTCAAAAAAAAAAAAAAAAACTATTCACCATTGATATTCTAAAATCTTTAATAATTGCCGCGAAGAACATCAGTAATTAGCCAAACTATTCATATTTAAACACGAACACAGAAGACAAATTTTTGCAGCGATTTTGTTTATCCACTGAATGTGGTACTTATCAGTGTATAGTAAAAAACAACAGTGCAGGAGATCTAGCTTTTATACAAGGGAAAATTTAATTTGCCACATTTAAATGATAAAAGCGGTTAGCTAGATACAGATAAAGTCTGCATGCAAAGCAGTTTGAATGCGAACATTACAACGATGTATCTAAAACTGATAGTTTCACTCTGAGTTTTCGTTTGATACACAGATATCTCTTAGTGAGTGAGTGTCTTATGAACACATTGCCCTCAGTTAGTAAGCGGTGGTGTATGCATACACCAACATGTTTGTGAGGAATACACGTACTAGTACATATCTATACCAATTTGTAGGCAACGTGTTAAACAATGTCACTTATTTTTGCATCACAGTTCATTCAAATACATTAATGTGTTATTTGGCTAGCACACTAAAAGTTATGTATTACTGATCTAGTCATGCGACCAACAGCAGAAGCAAAACGATTTTTCTGATTGGTGAAGAGAAAGTACTGTAAGCTATGTGCAGGTCGACGTGATCAGGCTTAATTTGTACAAAACCAGAGGACTTCTCAATCTTCATCATTTTAGGTGTCTACATACATCATCAACAGAGTACTGCAATCAACAGCAAGCTGCTCAGCTCGGCAGGTGTCCTCTGAAAGATGTCTTCGGGCTGTCAAAGGCAGAATAATTGCAGTATTTTCTAAAATATTACAACGCATCTCGGCAGAAATTCCACCGTCGTCGTTGCAACGATTCCTAAATGGGATATTTCTAGAAAAAAATATCAAAAGAAGTACGTGCGAAAGTGAAGAAGGATTTCCATGCATGCAATGATGGCATAAACTTTGGAACATGGTGTCCATTTTCTTTAATATTTGATAAGTGGATTAGTACCACGTTAACTTCTCTGACTCTGCCCTTGCTCTCCCACATAAAGAGTGACACAAAAAGAATAACTTACAAAAAAACCAACAAATACAACAGGAAAAGAACCTAAAAAGCATTTGTTAGCAGAAGTTAATCCCTCTACAGAATGTTTACTCTTTTTAACGTTTAATTTAAAACTGAATTTACGATGTTTTAAGAATATAAAACTTGATACCGTTAGGCACTATAACGCATAGCAAGCATTTAACTGACTGATAACTGTTAATCAAGGAAAAATCTCTACTTAATGTAACGAAACACATTTTTGGTGGTGAAAACCAAGGGTATAGTTTACTGGAAATACAATTGTTTCTGGTCGAACTATTTGGCATTTTGGTTGCAAAATCTGCTGTGTGTACTATTAAATCATTACGCTGCACTTTTTTCAGGGGTAGGTCCTAAACACCAAATGTATTTGATTGAACAACTTTGGCATATAATTAAAAATTTCTAAATATCTACTTACAAACAGTTAAAAAACAGTTGGTTTTCAACTTCCCCCTAGAAAGGGAGAGGAAAAATGAATGTTTGTTTTCCATATGCAGCATGTAAGCAACTAAATTTAAAAGTGAGAAATTACTTATTCGTATCATGATATTTGAAACTATGAGTGAATGTGAATTTGGTCCTATGAACATTGAACAATGCTACACGAAGTGGGCAAAAGTTCATCTGCCTCCCCATTTCCTTAATAACATTAGGCCTATTAAGGAACCTCTGGATGTTTCGGCACTGTCCCTAATTTAACTACCAGCTAGTTTACCTTTATGTTAGCTTTAGCTATGAAGTAATAATCTAATTTACAAAAGTTTGGAAACTATATCCAGTAACTGGCATTGATCATTAATTTGATAAAATTTTATACGATTTTTTCCTGTTTTTGTGGATTCTTCTAAAGTTTTCGTTTTTGTGTCACCCCTTACAAAAAGCAGACATTACGACTCCGATCCTCCCCATGCACAAGAAGCAATAACAGGACGTAAAAATGGGAAAAAATCGTCTCGGCATCCCACATAGAAAAAAAGAAAGCGTATCAATGAAAGTTACTTAACTTGCACCTTGCATACACAGACACTAGAAGAGTGGGAGTAATTGGAGAGAGAAGTACCGTATACTCGATCCCGCCGGCTTCCCGCTCTGGCGCTGTTGCGGAGTGGATGATGTTAGGGGCAGGAGGTGTAGAGAGTGGTCGTCTTCGAGGTCAGTCCTAACGCAACGGTTATATCTTAGCCAGCACGTACTTTATTGACGTATGTTTATAATTTTCAAAAGGTCACAAAGCATTAAACAACGTGACCCTACACACTGAGAAGCCTCTAGTTTACTCCCTATCAGTATCTGATAATTCCAAAATCTAATATTCACTGAGCACTAAGCAACAGTGACTCTACACACTGAGAAATCTCTGGTTGATTCACTAACAGAATTTGGCCGCTCCAGCCAGAATCTTATATACGGTTCTAGCATCTAGGGCGAACAGGAATGAATTCCTCTGCCAAGCACGTTATACTTATGTAGAAGACTTCAAAGCAACTCAAAATACTGTAGATGGCTCTCTACGAAATTTACTGAAATTTTTAGGATGAATAGATGATTGAATTTTGGTGAAAATTATTTCAACAGATCATTTGCTTGTCCTCCTTTTTCTTCGTGGTAGCATAATTACTTTCGCCAAGGAGGTTATGTTTTCGTCGTGTTTGTCTGTCTGTCACCAAGATAACTCGAAAAGTTACGAACCGATTTAGACGAAATTTACAGGGATTGTTAGGTATGTTAGGAGAAACAGATGATTAATTTTTGGTGAAGATATGTCCATCCGGTTCGTTTGTCTGTCTGCCTTGTTTTTCCCAATGCCATAACTCAAAAACATATGGATGGATTTTTATGAAATTGACATGAGTTATTAGGTACTGTATATAACAAAGAGTAAATGACCAAATTTTCGTAATGATCCGTTTGTTTGTTCGTTCATTTGTCACCCTTTTTAATTCAATACTTGTTAGCACAATAACTCAAAAAAAAAAAAAAAAACAAATGGATCTTTATGAAGTTTATAGGGGTTGTTAGTAATGTTAAAACGCCTAAATGATGAAATTTTGGTGCAGATCGGTTGGTTCGTTTGTATGTTTGACTGTTTGGCATAACGTTTGTTAACAGTATAACTCAAAAAATTAAGAACAGATCTTCAAGAAAATTTCACAAGCTGTTATTACTATCAAAAGGCACAATAGATTAGATTTTGGAGTTTATACAAAGAAAATTATGGTTTCAGAGTCAATTTGAATTTTTTGCTACCGTTGCCTCGCTTGGCGGAGGTATGCGCTCTCAGAGTGCTCTAGTTCCAAATTTTATAGACGGATATTCATGAAATTTGCATAAATTGTTAAAAATGGTGAAAATCCCATATGGCCAAATTTTGGTGATATTCAATTTGTCCGTTTGCGTGTTTATCTGATGTTTACCAGACCATAACTTGAAAAGTTACAGAAGGTTATACGAAAGTTACAGAAGCTGTAATTCTTGTCTAGAGGCATTTAAATATTTCTTTAACATTGCCTTGCTTGACGGAAGTATGCGCTATCAGAATGCTCTAGTTTAGGGATGTATCCAAATGCATCAACCAAGCATGCTTGACAGTGAGAACCAAAGAAAACAGTTTTCCTAAGCGAACTTGTGTAGTTAGTTATGGAATAGGCTGTAAAACTTTAATCACTGAGAACTTTGTGGTAATAAATGTGCTTAAATTTTAGGTTCTTTTCAAAGTTCAGGCAAAGCTGTAACTACCGTACTGTTGAAACACAGCCGTTATTGGTTTTAAGCCAGTTAGGCATTGTTGTTTTGGTTTTCTTTAATAATATTTCATAGAAAATCTTAGCTAAAGTTGCGCCTATTTAAAAATATACTTCAATATAAGAATAAGAAGTCATTAGGGGAAGATCAAAATCAAATTAATTCACATCCATTACGGTATATCTGTGCAGCACTCGGAACGCTGTCTCCATTGGCCTTATGCAAGACCGGAATAACATATTATGTCGCTACATATTATTGCGCAATTTTAACAATGATGCTAACAATGCTAAAATATGTGCAGTTACTCCAAATAGTATTAGAATATGTATAAATCAAGGGAAACGCATAGAGGCCTGATCTTTAAATTAAATTATTGGTTAGCCAGGAAAAAATAAGTAAGTTAGTTATCCTCAGTCGTAATGCCTTTAACTATATGTATTTCAGTACAGTTCTTAATATTTACTAAGTAAATGACATATTTACAACATATGTTAAAGTTTCATAGCCGTTGCGGAAAGGAAATCGCCGTCTTAGTTTTGATGATCCAATTTCTGTACGTTGTATCAACATCACCTGTAACTGAGTTTTTCTGATAGTCCATAATAATTATAAGCGCATTGCGAGCAACATTTAGCAAATAATGTAAATAATATATTAATAAATGATTCACACTAGTATCATTAGAAAAATAAATGTAAAATTTCTGTAGCTCTTGGTGCATGCTTAGGTTAATGCTGGACATGACCAAAAAAGTCCCGGGCTTGAACATACTTATCATGTTAGAAAAGACCGTTATAAACTAACGACTAAAAGTAGATACTGTATCTTAATGGTTGCTGCAGTTAGTCATGATTTTACGTTCACGCAATGTAGACCATAATGTAATTTTCATCGGTGCTACCATCAGTCTGGTATTAGTTTGATTTATCACAAGTGCGTTAAAAAATTATTAATATTGTTTACTATGTGCTTGTAGTAATGTTTGTGAATATCTTGTGTTCCAAATAAAATTTCTTATCAATGTCGTAATTCTTAATACTATTATTGCCTATTTGTAATATTTTTAACAAGGGAAAGTCACACACACACTAAGCAGGAACCCACATGCACTTTTTAATGTTGCAGATAAATCAACTCCAGAGCTCATAGGAGTGCACGGCTACAGACAACCAAAGATTATCTGAGCAATAACATTATAGAAGAAACGCCCGTGTGATAACTGTTGTCTCCCAATCGAAGAGTTAATAACTCCCATTAGACTATGAATGACAGAAATGCTGACGCTCCATTGCTGAATTCCATGCCTGTCTCTACTTGGGAAGATTATTATTAAACCTTGGAGTCAGGACCAGTGTGAATGTTTAGTTAAGGGGTCAACTCAGCGATTTTGGTCAAAATTATCAATTCTCTCCTTTTGCCGATAAAGAGTCCTTAGGCAGTGGGAAAGTGCGTCCCAAATTATTATGGAATTACGGCCACTGCAACCCCCTCCAAAAAAAGGGACCCAAAGCGGGGATTGGGGGAACAAAATTATCGATTGTGAACCGATTATTCTGAAATTTGCACAGTGTATGTATGTTTGAAAAAAAAAAAACACATTTTGTTCCTATAAATTTTTTGATTGAGGCCTTAGTCTTTGAGATAATGGGAAATATATATATTGGAAATGTCAAAAGAATAGAACTCGCTGAATTTTCATGCTGAAAAAACAAAAAGATAGTTCTGAAATCTTTGAAACATTCCTTGCAAAACTATAGAGTTAGATTTTCCATTTTCTATTTCGTTTTCTTTTGATATGCGATATTTGATCGCTAACTAAGATATAGGGAAAAACAAAATATTCCATTTCGAGCTGTGACAAAAAAAAAAAAAAACATGATGGTAAGAATAGAAAATCCATGTCTATAGTTTTGTTAGGAATGTTTCAAGGATTTCGAAACTGTCCTTTTTGTTTAGCATGTAAACTCACTGAGTTCCATTCTGTTGAAACTTCCAAGATGTACAGATATTTTCCATTATCTCAAAAACTAAGGCCTAATTAAAAAAAAATTGAAGGAGAAAGATGCATTTCTTTCTGAAAACTAAATGCATACTGAGCAAATTCCAGAACAACCAGTCCACAAATAAAATATATAGTTGGCTGAAAGCTGAGTTGACCCCTTAACATTGTTGTGCTTGAGAGAAGCCACGGTCTCGTAGTATTTCTCTAATTCATGATGAAAACGTTGGGTATTTACCAGTCATTAGACTATTTACACAGCTGCTTAGCTGTTACATCATAAAAGGAAGGGCTGCAGCGATTACGATCCAGGTTGTGAGGGATAAACTGCAGGTCCGTGAGCGAAAACATACAATGCGAGAAAAACATCGTGATATTATTGGAAATTCACCTGAACTTTCCGTACAGCGTAGAATATCGAAGCACAATCGTCATGTTGTTAGTCCTTTATTTCTGACTCATTTCTATGCAGCACAAGGACTGAAGATCCCTAAGTCCTTGTACTTACAAGCTATGAACAAAAACAATAGAACAACCAAGACTCAATGCGATTCAGCCGTTGTGTAACACACGTTCCCTTTTGCGTTCAAATAGAAACGAAGTGTTATATACTAGACTCCGTACTGAAGCCCAAAGACCCCTGCAAGGCACAACGTTACTCGACAAGAGTCTGTGCACTACTCTGCTAGGGCAGTAGTCGAAAGGCTCTGCCCGGCCATGTTTCACTACACACATCACACCGTCCCCAACACACCCCTCGCTGTCGCTGCCCTACAGCGGGTTGTAAGAACATGTTTATCCTACGTTGCATCGGCGGATGATTTCGTTGGCTATTATTCATTGCTATATCTACCATGGCTCTCAAAAAATTCACGTCATGTGGGTTGAAAGCAAATGGATTTGACTGTAATTTATGTAATCCTAAGTCACCTCTAATATTATTCAAATTTCACGCTCGGACCACCACGAACAGGGAGTGCAACCCAAATGATGCTTTATGCAACACCGGGAAGCCCGAAACGCTGCTAAGAAAAATCTATCAGAAGGCCATTAACAGCTGACTTGAGCCAACGCGACCGAAAGTGGGTCCCGACCACGAAATCCAGACCGAAACGGACCAGAGTCAAGCCAGGCTTGGCGACCCCCAGTAAGGGGGGGGGGGAGATCTTAACCCCCCCCCCCCTTGTTAAGTCGCATTGCACTAGTGTAGCTTAATGGACAATTTAATGCATATGGTGAATACCTGCCTGCGCTGCTCATTACTATAGCATCATGCGGCTATAAATGTTATTTTATGTTCAGGCTGAGCACTGCAGGGAAGGTAATTAACATGCGATGACCTAATGCCGCCACACCGCATTTTACTCAACGAAATACGCGTCTGTAAACTTCACATGAGCGGTAAAAAAACTGTTTGCTCGGAGAAAACACGAAAATAAAATTACGCAAATGTGGCACCACGCAGTTACTCCTGGGTCGTTCACCAGTTTCCGGAACTGTAATTCGATTTCTATTGTTTTATTGTTCTATACCGTACATATATTATATTTTATGTTACTGGATAAATCAGTTTTAGCGGAGGTCCACTTGTAGCTGAGGACGTTTTCATTGTGACTCACTAGCAGAATTTCGCTGACAAGGAGTACTTAATCAACCCAGTTGATGCACTGATGTTGCCCTGCGCTGGTGTTCCTAATAATGTTTTAATTCTATTACTAGTGATATTGCTACTATTATCCTAATTGCTGTTGTCATTATATATTTAGTTACCTTATATATATACACACATTCTTCAAGCGAAACGAACAAATTCGATTACCTTTACGAGCCTAGAAATTCAATGTCGAGATTTCAAGTCACTTTTTTGTTTGACTTTTATGCTTCACTCGCGAAAAGATGGCGCTTGAAGTTATAGCCGTCGCAGGCGAAGTTAGTTGGGCATTAAAACAAGAAGAAACTCGAACTAAAATGGTGAATCAAACTCGCAGAAGAGTTAAAGATTATCGGATTTGAATAATTCGCGCAAACTGGGCTAATCAAGCACGCGTGCGCACAGCCCCACCTCCCCCTCCCTTCCTCTTCTTCCTCCTAGACAAAGTGACTTAACCTACTAAATCCCGCGGTAAACCTCTAACTCCGTAAGAATAAATGCACGTTCAATTGGAAGCCAAAATTTAGCTTTCTAGGCTTTACTTGCTCGAAACTTCAGGCACGGGTAGTGGCTTCGACCTGATGAGTTGAGGTTCAGGTATTGACCCTTAATCGGCTGCCCTTCAGGCTTCCAGAAATTCAATCTTGCTCCTTAAAATTGAGTTTTCAACGTTATTGGATTTCTTATAATACTTTCAACAAGATTTAGAGCTGCAAAGCTAAAGTTTGTAACTGGAATTTCGTTAAAGTCAAGCATAAAAGGCATAATTTTAGTGGTGCTCAGTCGAACGCACTCTAAAGGGCACATTCATCAAAGTCACTTTAAGTCACTTTAAGCGTGCGACGCCCCAAGGGTGGAAGCTGCAGGTGGATATTCGCCGCATTCTGCCGAGTCACCCTGACGAATTTCTTGCACACGTACGGTAGTGTGGACGGGGCTTAACATCCACAAAGGTTCATAGTAGGCACTGCAGGTTTAATGCGTGAACTTTTTTTCGAATAAGTTGTGTTACTAAGCTGGTCAAGTTCCGTGTCCTATTGTTTGCCTTACTTTATCAGGGTCAAGTTGCTTGTTCGAGCAGCACGATAAGCCAGGGCTGCTCTATATAATCGCAAGCACAACTTATGATCGGACGTTCAGCTCGTACTAGTTCTAATACACCCTGAATATCAGTAGCATAGCTACGGTAGCATGGGAGACCAGCGAGCTATATATCTGTTGTGCGCGTTTGGTGGATTTGCGCGATCGATCGATCGNNNNAAACCCGAATATAGTCCAACTTACCCGAAATTACGGCCTAATACCTACAACATCCACCAAACGCGCAGCGCGATCGATCGATCGCGCAAATCCACCAAACGCGCGCAACATATCCACTAGTAGGTTGAGCATACGACTAGGTAGTGTAGCCCCGGGCTTACTCACTCCGCAAGCGCTCCCATCAAGACAGACTTACGGCCAGCTGCTAATAAACTGCTCGTTACCAGCAAATTATCACGTTCGGTGATATCGAAGACTATTACGGTGGTAATGAAAGAGCCGTTAAATGGAGTTAAGCGTAGCCGAGCTCACTGAAATATCCATAAAGCTTAACGATAATAAAACGCAATCGCCAACACGGCGGTGCAGAGCCAGGCGAAATATTAATACGGCGAATCCAGTGTCTGAAATGCCGGACTGAATCTCGTTGCGTTAGGCCCGCTGCATACGGTCATTTTTTTTATTGTGATTTGTTCTCGCGTCAAAGCGTTCGACTGCGTCGCTGTGTTTCTCTCGGCAACAAGGCTGCGTGCTTGTTTTTGGCGTGGTTATTTGTCATTTATTTTTCCAAGTATTGAAAGGAGCATAAAAAAATTTACTGTAGTGACATTACTGATCAGCTGAAAAGACGGTCAGCAATTCAGTAAGGCTTTTATCCAAAACTCAGCTGCCTTAGTTTGCATTGAAAAAATAAATTTTCGAGCGCTGTGAAGTGAAAACAGAAAAAAAAGTTGTCGTCTGCACAGGGCTTTATATAGGTTCACCGCAAAGGATGTTCTAGAAATCGAATGGTAATATGGTCTCTAACGGCTGTATAAGAAAATAATTATGAACATTAAATTCAACACGAACGCTAGATAGCAAATACAGCATCAGAATATTTACTTTTCGTTAACAATCATTCACCCAACTTATCATAGCTTATTGTAAGAACTACTAAGTGCATATTCAGGGCGCAGTTACATTGGATCCTAAACACAACTGTAATTGTTTTTTTCATTCAGATGTTTGCTGTTGATATGATGAACAGGTTGTCATTGCGGCAGAAAAGCGGTTGCTTCATCGTTTCGCACGTGGCCCATATTCTGCCGTGCTGTCGTGCTACAACCAAAGTTGCTGAAACGCTACATGCAACTCTGAGCAATAATTACCACCGTTTAGCTTATTAAAGGTGAATATAATTTTTTAACGGCTTGAATTGGAACCGACTTGGACTTGAATAGCTTTAAGAAAATCGATGGAAGGGGTGGTGCGGAATCGGACTACTTTCTGGGAATCGTAACCCACCTCTGGTGAGGTGTGTAAGTAAAATGATAACTAAGAGAGGGCAGCAGTGGGTTGGGGCTGGAAACATTGGCAGTTTACCATTTTGTTAGGATATAGGCCAGCATCTGATGCACTGTCAGGACGAATTAGAAGTAGGTTGGGCCCACATGTAGTCCAATGCGATTATTTTCGTGAACTCATTTTTCTCTACTGTATATTGGACAATATAAGGAACAAAAATTTAGTGCAAAGGTGCACGGCAAGGACTGGTTTTAGTCGTGGGTACAGAGTAACTGAACCTTTAAGTACACCTAAGAAGGCATTTTGAGGTGGTTAAGGATATTTTCAGAAGAGCCTCACAGAGGAGAACCCTTAACTGCAAAAACTGATGGAAATGTTCAAGAAATACGGGTACTTGGGCGCTCTGTTCTGCAACTGACGGTAAGAAATGACATTGACTGTATTTCTAGCAACTCCTGTGAATTTCATGATGATTTATTCAAAATTTTAGAATTATTTTTCCAACAAACATAAAATCAAACATAGAGATAAATACAAAAAAAAAAACAGGTCATCTAAAAGATTTGGCATTTTATTCTTCGCGATATACTTAAAAAGTCTCGCAAATTTCATGAAAATCCGTCCATGAATTTTTGAGTCATGGTACCTGGAATAAGATACAGACAAGCAAACAAATAAACGGTTAAACGGATCTATGTTCAACAAAAGTTAGTAATCTGTTACTACTCCTAAGATGCCTAACAGTCCCTATTAATTTTGTAAATATCCGTCAATAAGTTTATCAGTTATCTTAGTGATACACAACGAGATAGACAAATTCGATAAAAACATAACCTCCTTGGCGCAGGTCATAACAAGAACTACACTCCGAGGGCGCAGACCTCCACCAAACAACGCAACGATTATACCGATTAATCGACCGACGAAGAGTCAAACGGACTGATCTTCACAAAACTTGAATCATCTGCATCTCGTGTCATTCCTTACAGTTTTTTTTTGTAAATTTCATGAAGATCCGTCCCTAACCTTTCTGGTAATGTTTTTATCTAACAGAGAAATAGACAAAAAAAAAAAACAAACGGACAGACCTATCGTCATCAAAATTTTGCTAGATGTTTCATCTAAAATATCTAAGAGTTATTGTAAATTTCACAACGATGCACCGATAACTTTTGAATTATGCTGCTAACTCATAACAGATAGACAGACAGGGAAACTTGCGCACAGATCAGCACCGAAATTCAACTATTTTTCCCTTTGAATATTCCTAGCAGTTTCATTAAATTTGGTGAATATAGATCCAAAACTCTTTGATTTACGTTATTAACCAACGAACAAGCGCAGGTAAAAACATGAGCTCTCTGTCGGAGGCAACATGCGGCCACAGGTGCGCACCTTTGCCTGCAACTATTAAGGCCGCTTCATGGCCCAGCAACAAAGCGAGGTAACTCCGCAACATCTCGCTTCTCCTGTTAGAAGCGTCTATATATATATACAAGCGGAAGTGGGCACATTCCAGGTTTCTGGAATTCTGTGTGTGTGTTTTCCATCACCGTCGGTAAGACTGCGATGCCGAGCATCCTCGGGACGGCAGATGTAATGGCGGCTGTGCACGCTACTGCCACGTTAGTTTTCTTTTACTCAGTCGGAGCGTTGCGACTGAATTTATGCAAAGAAATATAGGCAGTGGCCTCTGCCCCATGAAATAAGGAAAAAAATGGGGAAATTATTGCAGAAGCCCAAGAAATGGTTCGCAGGACAGTGCAACCTGATGTGACAACAGTCTAACGAATTCTGTGCTCCAGCTCCTCCCCCTCCTTTCCTTCACCGAACAGATAGTAGCGGCTAGGGGCGGACACACAACTAGAGTCCTTTACAGCTGCCAAAACAGCTCAGCAGTCGCTTCGTTGCAGCAGGCAGTAATTACTCGTATGAAACCTTTGTTTTCTTCGTCGCTCTCTTTCTTCAAAGGACTACTTAAAGGCAAATGAATTATTTGAAACATGAAACATGAAACATGCTTGAATATATCTAGTCAGGTGGTACTTTTCGCAGCCCTGAAACTATCCGTTTCTTTCCTTCTGTGAACTGCTATAGGTGCTAACTATTTCCTGGGTCGAATGCAAGAAGGTTAATTGGATGTCTTTGTTAGAATAACCCTCTCCTCCTAGTTCATCCTTATAAAGCTTGATGGGATAAGTATAAACATACTTATAAATAATTATCAATATACATCGCTAATCCCATTATGCAATAAATGACAGTTTGTTCATTGTCGGCTAGGTCTCTCCCTTCCGATACGTAAGAATAGATGGGAGAAATTCATTTTCTAAAGGTAAGATTAGATTAGATAGGCAGCAGTAGACGAAACAAGAGGCCCATTCCCAAAGAGACACCGGAACTTATAAGCTTACGCCAGATTAGATAAGAGACAAAGAGACAGACAAATTCGATAAAAACATAACCTCCTTGGCGCAGGTAATAATAAGAGCTGCACTCCGGGAGCGCAGACCTCCGCCAAACAACGCAACGATAATACAGAATAATCGACCGACAAAGAGACAAACGGGGACTGATCTTCACAAACTTCCATCATCTTCATCTCGTGTCATTCCTTACATTTTTTTGTGAATTTTATGAAGATCCGCCCCTAACCTTGCTGGTAATGTTTTTATCTTACAGAGAAATAGACAAAGAGTGAGGGCCGTTGCAGACGATGACAAAAATTAGAACACCTCAAAATTGAAGGCACTGATAGCATTAAGAAGTTTAATGGGCTGTGCATGGATGTACATATTTTATCTTCAGAGGATTTCATTTTACGTCATATGTCTCAGTTAACTGAGTTTTCGTTGCCGGCGGTCAAAAGTGTAGGTATTTTGCGTAATTTTCTACTACTAAATTTTATTGAGGCGTGTTGTAAATACAGCCAATGGACCGGGCTACCTGAAAAGGGTAACCGCAACCCGAAATCACCTTGTGAGAGCGCCATCTCTTGATGAGCGAAGTAAACGGAAATACCACGTTAATTGTAATATCTCCGATTTTCGGCGTAAGTATTTACACTTACTTTTTCTGAGCCACTGACTTCCCTCGCTGCTCATGTGTGTTACTTTTATATTCCCTTTATCAGAACTGGGCGTTTCATCGCCGCAACGCACATCGTAACCGTCGTTATTTCTTCTGGGTTGTGATTGCGACCCGATTTATGAACGCCAAACACCGGTGTAGCACCGGTAACTCTGAAATTTTGATCACAACACACTTCAGGCGAAGCTTCACGCTGAGCAGGGGCATGACATTTTTTCAGTTCTCATTGTCGCAAAATTCTTTTATATTGTGTGATCGTGCTGGTAGCTTTTATTTCTTTTGAAGTTCAAGCTTTTGCTTGCAAGGAATAAATTCTTCTGCCTCGAACGTACATACATCGCGATCGATCATAAGTTTTGTTGAATTAACTGAAGATGATGCCTGGAGGTGCGACGCATCCTTTGTGGCAAAATTTGTATCATAAACACACAATCAGGCGTATTATCAACACAAAATAACGTGTATCATAAACCCAAAATAAAGTAGTCACATAGTCACTTATCTGACAGTTTGCCTGAAGGTCGCGTTCACTATCTATTATATACCTAATGTTGATGTTGACTGAGCATCCAGTACAACAGGTGAAAAAACTCGTTAACTTCACCTATGAAATTAAAGCATTTCAGCAAAACTTTATCTTTTTTTCTCCCGAATATCAATTTCAGGCAAAGTTTGCTCTCAAGAAAGTCAAAAAATACGGGACCTTTTTGCCGCAACATGCGCGTTGTTGGGCCACACCATGAGACTGATAATTAGCGTTTTCAATCGATGAGATATTGAAAAATTGATGATTGGACTCACCAAGAGGTCCATTAGTTCTTATAGAAGAAACATGCAGTTATAATATCGGACTCACCTATATTGACGAATATCGTTTCGTGATTCGCTGGTCGCACGCAGTTTGATCAGCAATATCCTGATGATGTTGATGAAGAAAATGACGTTTGTCTGCAGGGCAACAAACAGCATGTAGGGTAATGTCTCAATTACCTAATAGCAATAAAATGGCATTTTGCTGTAACTGCAAGATAAAGTTATTAACCCACTTCCTTGTGCGAAACATACAAATTCTTGTGATCATCAAATACAGGTAGAACAAAAAAGAACAAAGCAACCGGCCTTGTATTTTCAACAATGCTTGTTGGTATGATGAATTATTGTTTATTTTTATGACTGTAATTAATGCAATTATTAAGCAAGTAGACATGCTATGATGCAAGAAATGAAGAGTTCTTAAATAGTACCCTCAATCAAAACACACCTGAAAAATGCACACCTTGTAGGTCATGATGTAAATAGGTTTAATTGACTTCGTGTTTCAAAAATTCTATTAGATGCAAAAAGGTTTCCACTTTTGACAACACTGATTACGCTTCTAAATCATTCACGAAGAACACACCACCATTCAATATAGTCTTCTTGTAATAAATCCAGGAGGAGAAAAAAATGTATAAGAAAGAAAAAAAGAAAAAAAAAAACGGCTGTGAATGACGACATCTGAAAATCGGGTTGAACCACGACACAAAATATGACATGATTTCAACCTGCTCGTTTACTTGAAATCATGTACAGAAACATTAAAAAGGAGAGATGACGACTCACAATAAAATTAAGCATATTGATAACCATGACATAAACGATGAAAATTTATTAATTTCATAATATTTTGTTTCTAAAGCTTTCTTAAAATTTTTTATTTTACCGCTAGGTGGCGAGTCATGTTTAGGCGAGACTGTTGGAAAAAAATTTCAAATTATTTGCAGATTTTTCAGTCTGACCTCTCACTCAAAGTTATATGAAGAAACGAAAGACGATTTTAAATACAAAATTAACTTAATGAGAAATGAATAACCAGTACTGGCTGTCACAAAATAAGCTGCGAGAAAAATAAACAAGCGATAATTATTGTATTTGTAAGCTGCTACTATTCATATGCTCAAGTAGAAATCTTGAGGTTCAAATGCTTTCTGCTTTATTTTTACAGATTATAGAAGTGAAGGAACTTACGAATTAATAGCAAATAGAAGAAATTGAAAATAGAGCAGTCTTGAACGATATCATCATCTTCATGTTAATGAAGGGCAGGTCTCCAATTGAAATGTCTAACGATATGACGTAAGCGCAATGGATCTCTCCAATATAGACGTACCCTTCAGGTGAATATTCTCGATAACTGCTCGACACTCAATCTTTCTCTACTACCTAAAAATTTCTCAGCTCTTCTATTTCAACTATCTACCGAAATAAGCGAAAAAATGTTAGAAAATACAGATTTACTACTTCAACATGCAAAGAGTAACACATGATATATGTGCTTCTATGTATGCTGGTCATATAGGTATCTATGTGAGGCTTGGTACTTTTTCATTCATCTGCCGCAGGTAAACTACGACTTCAAAATAACTCAAGTTGAATGTATCGGTCACTTCTTTCTCTTGATATCACATACAGAAAGAGACTGGTGGTTATATACATACGAGTTAATTTCTAAATAGATATAAACAAACTAAAAGGATTTTTCAAGCTGCTTTTATACTAGGCTTTATGACTAAAGAAAACAAGAAAATTGTGCT
The DNA here is from genome assembly GCA_001587735.2 of Parhyale hawaiensis. Taxonomy (NCBI): domain Eukaryota; kingdom Metazoa; phylum Arthropoda; class Malacostraca; order Amphipoda; family Hyalidae; genus Parhyale; species Parhyale hawaiensis. The sequence continues at coordinate 14,975,257 of LQNS02277217.1, forward strand.
CACGTTCAAATACAGTACATGTAGATAACCTACTCAACGTTTACCCGATTCCATGTACAGGTAACAACAACGGTGGCTATATGGGTTTTAAACACTATAAGCATGCAGAAAAAAGTCACCGAATATTACGATTGCTCAAGCTGCTCTCTTACTAAACTTCACGCGAAAGAACCGTGACGACTCACGATAATGGCAGCGAAGGGGAGAATCATGAGCAGCCACTCGATGCCTTCCTGAGGGATGATGAGGCAGCCAGTGATAGAGCCATAGTGAAGGGCTCTCACCAGCACGTACACCAGCACGGGTATCACTGGCACAGCTGTAAGACAAAGGTAACGGTGGGTCAGGTCATAAACTTGGTATGTACTGGACTATCAGAAGTTTTTACGTGGTGTGGTACGAAGATTCGGCAGCCTGGGAGCTGCCCATTACAGAAACATTGTAGGAAAAGGAAGATTAGAAGGAATTGGATCACTTTGAGCGTCACATTACGTATAGAAGTCATTTTAACTTTGGCGGTAGCTTGAAGTTAGACGACCCATAAGCTATAGTGAAAAGAAAAATTTGAGCGCAAGGCAAACTTGAATTAATAAACTTGATTCCTATTACAGTAAAAATAGTATAGATTTAACGTTCAGGAGACATATATGAACAGTATTTTGTCAGGAAATAATGATTTTAGCTTTATGAGTATTTCACTTGGCGAAGAGGTGTTAGGCCGTATGCACACGTCCCTCATCGTAACGCGTTCAGTCAAACTGATGGACGCGCCGCGTGCATGTGATGGGAACAGCTGCAGTAAATGCGTTAGATTGAAGGATGAAACACGTCCTTTGTTCTGAACGAGCGGCGTCTTTCAAGTTCAGTAAACAACTGTAAAAATAAATATTGAATTAATCCTCTATAGCGTTTTCAAATCATGGAGAAGTCGAGAAAAATGCTTTTCTACCATCACTTTAACGATCATAATCACTGTATTCTCGTTTAAAACAAGAAAACTAGTTAAGCTGAAAATGTTGTACTAAGAACACAGACGCCATCTTTGATTCGACAAGGAAGCGTATTGCTGCGTGCTGTTTTCATTTCTATCGGTTTGTAAGGCCAAAAAAAATTTGAAAATAGGCTTTTCTTTTCAATTTCAGGCTAAAATAGTAAGTATGGGATACGAATGTGACTTCAAACTGACGTAAATTATTGGCAAAATCTATAAACGAGATCATAACTGAACGCGAGGCGTCAGTCATTTGAATGAAGGTCGCTTCTATGGGTGGACAGCGACAGCAGAATTTGACTCACGGCTCGCGTTCATTTTCGTGAGTGAACGCGTTACAATGATGGACATGTGAACTGGTCCTTAAGTGTGGTGAAGGGCGTTTAAATTATTGTTCATTCTGAGCGGCATTTCCAACATGACAATACGGGCCATAAAAAGTACATTAATATAATTCCCCTTCCATAATATTGCATGGAAGCAATGGAGGCGAGGGGATTAGCACTCAATTACTGTTCGTGATAGACAGCATACAGGACAGCGTTACTGATTAGAGCACATAGTAAAAATGCTCAACTCAATACAGTGTCCTCAGCCTCCGATAGTCTGCTGCTACCAATCGTGCTTGCACGATCCTCTTGTAGGCTTGGCAGAGTTTCTCCTCGTTGTTTCCACTGAATTATAAATTATTTAACATAACGGCAATAGCTAGCGTTAGTCCCGGCTTCTCTCTAAGAATGGGCCTATTGGGTCTTCTGCTAGCTTTTCATCCAATCTGGAAGGAAACGAGCCAAGACGTACATGGAGAACAGGACCCTTCATTTTCAGCTATTCAGACATGCAAAAGACTACATACTAGAGTGTTTTATGGTGAACGATGAGCGCAAAGAAAATTCATAGTTTTGCAATCAGCATGGGAATAACATACTGTCGGTGGGAGAAAGTATGATGTATCTTCATCCGCTGTACGATACGCAACACGGTGAAGAGAAACTTACCATGAGTTACGCATGAGGCACTTAGATCTGTGATGAGATATTATATGCAATATTAATTATTTCCATGCAATCAACCATTGCAAAAGCCACGAACAATTTTCTGAATCAACCATTAGCGGAATTTACCTTTGTCTTATGTTTTTGGACTAATTGGACGATGCTAAGACATTTATCTTTCATGACGTTTCCGTCGCAAATGCTTAGTTTTCGAGATATTTAACTTTGAAGTTCCCATTATTTTTCTATGGGAAAAAAAATAGCCGGCGATCCCATAGAAACCTAACTTAACATTGGTTAGGTTACGCTAGGTTAGGTACCTAAGGTGTTGCTAGCAAGCCCGCTAATTATTGCCATAGGAAAATAATGGGAACTTCAAAGTCTAATATCTCGATAAATATGAATTTGCGACGGAAGCGTCATAGAAGAAAAATGTCTTAGAATCGTCCAATTAGTCCAGAAACATGAAAGTTTCTCTCAAATTCAGGTAATGGTATATTAAAAAATTGACCGAAGCTACTTTTTGTTTTCACAGAATACTATTCTGCTGCCCTGGTCTATATCTCTTTTAGACTATCCATAACACAGCACATTATTTTTGCTCAATATTTAACTCTAATTATTACAGTACAACATTGTAGTGACTTGGCGATTCGAGGATTATTGGTCTCCTACCGATAGAATCTTTTACACTGATGATAAAATAAAATTGCACTTTAAACACAGTGGCTGCGTAGCATACCTCAGAACAGGGTTCTTATCAGTGGCAGCCTTTGGCTGGCACATCATCCAAATTTGGCGTTATGTTTCGTAATCCATTAGGGCTTCCCGCGCTTCAAATGTATCGACACACACGGCAGTTCGATAGAGTTCTTCCAGGAATAGAGCAAAGCAGCATCAGCTCCAGGCACGATCCTGGAAGCCTCCACAAAAGAAGCTGAGGCGAATTAGCAGGCAACTCGTGGCATACATGGACTGAGCACACACACAGTACACCTGATCTCGGCTAATGAGCTCTCCGGCCGCTGTTCCGCACATCAAATGGTCGCCTGATGAAGCCTTTCACTGCTGGGAGGCCTCGGCAGGCTGTGGTGGTTAAACCTCCCAACGTTTGCCACCACGCCCAGCTCACTCATCCAATTAATTAAGGTCTCTTTCACTTCAGTAAGTCTATCCGCCTTGCCTTGGGCGAAGGAATGCACAAGTTAGGCGGGTACCGATCCACGAGGTCTATAGGTTTCTTGACTGATAATACAAAAAGAAATGAAAAATTAGGTCTTTTTCATTTTTCGATCAGATATCTAGTTCGTCCCAGAAAGAAATATTATGTTCGGTGTACGGAGATAGCGCTGCAAATATACCCGAATGCTATGCATCTTGGTTGCGGGAATCTAACAGGATAGTATTTCGCACGAAGCGTAGCACACAATACTAGATTTCTTCTGCCTATAGATACCATGTTGTTTCACGATGAGTTATTAGGCGCATTAAGCAGAAAGTTCTTCAAGTGTACGAGTACAGTACATTATCTGGTAAGCAGAATCATGTTTTTTGGTCCCCGAGAAGCACCTATGTTTGGTTGAAGCTGTTGGTTGCATAGAGATTCTCCTGAGTGACATACATATATGCGCTGCGGTTGGTTACAGGGAAAGCAGTTTACGTTGGATGGAGGGCAGGGTACTGCGGTAAGAATTTTTCTAATACTTTTTTAGGCTCAAATGGATGCCAAAGTACATGTGTGTCATAGTTAGCTTCCTGTCACTTTTCCTTTTTAATTCTGTGGCTATTTGAGGTACGTGACCTCCTCCTTATAGGTTTAGCTTCGGGTTACGGTATTATTTTTTGACAGTAGCTTTATCATAATGACCTCTCGCTACGACGCCGAGAGTAATGGAAGATATTTGAATTAAAATTTTGGGTCAGCGTATGACGTAATAACTGCGGTCGCGATAGCGGCGTGAAACTATAATCTTAACATGCAGCGCACTTGACATCCGATTTGGAGTAGAGAGTAAAGCTATTCCTCTTCATCTACTGTAACTTAAGTCCTTCCCTAGCGTTCAGTTTAATCAGTCGATTAATGTGCTTAATATTCGAGTTAGAGTCAGTTGAGGTCAGTTACACAAAATCGTGAGAAATAGGGCAAAAAACTGTCACTTACGTGAGCGGAAGTGGACTAAAACAAAGAAATTGAACACTGAGCTTAAGATAGTGAACTTACATGAATGGAAATGAAATCAAAAAAATAAAATGAGAGCTCAGCTCAAAAGAAGTATGCACTGCAGGTCAAAGAAATAATCACTAGCTAAAGCAGCAAATGCTATAAAAGTAAACATAACTACTTCAGTGGAAACAGCACATGACAATGAAACTACTAATCAAGTACTTAGCTTAAAATAGCACAAGATAGAGAAAATAATCACTCATTCCAGCGCAAATAGTGCAAAATAAAGAAATGATCACGCATGTCAGGAGAAATAGTACAGGACAAACGATCACTTACTTGAGCGTAAATAGTACGAATCGGTGAACCTTATCATTGATATTTGCGAAAATAGTGCAAGATAAAGAAAATAATTTCGATCAATTTAGGAGAAATGGTAAAAAATAGAAAAGAAAATAGAACAGAAAATAGATTAAATAAAAGACACTGAATAACTGCAATGTCAACATTAAAAGACAAAAAAAAAAAAATCTAACTGAAGTAAAGTGGTACAAGGCAAAGGTCCCTTACCCCAGCCAAGGCAGTAGAAGACAAAAAAATTCCTCTGTTCAGCAAAGGCTGAAGCCAGCAGACGATGGAGGTAGAATCCTTCATTGAAGAACCACATGTAGTTACTCTGTCGTAAGTACTTGAGACAGATATTGAGCAGCAGGCACCACCAACGGTTCTAGAAAAAGAATATGGTAATTATGGGACAAACTTAAAATAATTATTTAATTTTCAGTATGGCACCTCATTCTAGAACTGAATCAAGAAACTGCTGTGCCTCTGCAGCCACACTCTGATGACTTGGTGAATTTATAACAAAAAATTAAGAAACGGCACGAGCAATGTTCAGTTTTAGCTGTAATTTGAGTAAGGAACAATAAATGTGAAGAGACAAATAAACACAGACAAATTACCAACCGGTATTCCTCCAAAGTAAGGTGTACTAGTAATTTATCTGTTGCAATTGAACGTTTTTTACTGGTGCTCTACTTAGAGAGAGTGTCGTGCAGTCGTGTAATAAGAATCTTAATTCAATTCATCATCCACGAGTTCACTCTATTGTCATTATTCATTTCATTCACTCCTTCTAAGAGTTCTACCAATTTCCTCCTCATTACCAGAGAATTCAAGTGAGCAATGGTCTTTCCTTCAGTGGCATCTGCTCCCGTCTTAATTAAAGCCTTGCTGCACTGGGAGACAGCCGTCTGCAGCATGGCAATCCCGGAGTCCACAGCCAAATGATAACTTTGGATGTACAAGCACGTGAGATGCAGACAATGAGACCCTGCACAGCTTATCGGCCCTCATGCAGGGTCTGTGAACCATCTGATCGTCAGCTGCATGGCAGTCACACAATCCAAATCAAAATTTTTAACTTCTGGCCTACCAGCGCGTCTGAACGGTCACGACGAAGACTACGTAGTTCAGTTTTCTTGATAAACATGCATTTAGAGAAGGCCGTGTACTTTACTGTATCGTACTGTATTGCTTCAGTGTTGCATACGTAACTGCTTCCGTATATCCAGAATTTATTTGTAAATTTGCAACATGTTCTTAATTTCGAACTTCTGTAAATTTTGATCGCATCTGCTAAGTAAGATTAATCAATCAGGTAACCGGTCAGTTTGTCATTCACTAGCGATCGTAGACTGCAATCCTCCCACAAAAGCTCCCTTTGTCACTTTTTCACGACGGTGTATTTCTTACGAATAAATACTGCAGCATTTCAGTGCCATCACCCTTTAGTTAGGTAGTCACAACAAGGTGAGCTTCAGACACATATCGCCTCTCAGGCTCTGTGAACCCTGCGTCTGTTGCACAGTAATCAGTCATAAAAAACACAGTTCGTTCCTCTTTAAAAAAAAAACACTTCGAATGAAGCAACATGTAAAACGCTGAGTTAACTAGCCGTGACGTCCCGTGAACCACCCTCATGCTGCGCGCCAATCACAGAGAGCGCCTGTCCTTCCAAAGCCAGCTGATTAAATTCCAGTGAAAGTAATAAATTCACCCAAAGCCAAATGATAAGTTCGGGCGGAGCAGCACGTGGAGTGCAGACCATGAGTTCAGCAACTGCACGCCCTCTGGTCATGGTTGCGTGGTGTATTGTGCGTATCTGTCCACATGGTACAGGAACTAGATACCCTATTAAACTGAGCAGTACAACGATCCCATAGTGGCACAGGGTGCGTCATAAGCGTTGGGTGAGTTGGGGAAAACCATCCTTTATTAAGCTCGCAACCCTAAAAGATACCTCGCAGTGTAAAAATTTGGTACTTTCAGGAAGATGTTGCCCATTCTTTATAGACCTGCCAGTGGAGATTGTTATCGTTTATATTTATTGAGGCTTATTGAGAATGTTCTCGTACTCGTAGTACAATGTGTAGTGTCCCATATTTCATACCGTTAAATGAAAAGTCGATCTACTTTCACATCACATGTAAAATATGCCGTTGTGTTGAAAGGAGAAACCAGCCACAGCAGCGACTCGACATACTATATGTATGTATGTATACGATTATGTATATAAGACCTACAGTTACTGTTATAGCTAGTGGCAAAATTTGATTTTTATCCGACTCATTTTCTTTCCGCTCAGGGATTTCTCTAGCAACAATGACCAATGTCTTTGGTAGACCCAAACAAAATTTAGGTTGTAACAGCTAAATTTTTCCACTGTATCATTTGGTTGCCATAACTATTACCATAATTAGGATCTGAGTTGACGATCTGGTGAGCAACTATTTTGATTGATGACACCAAAATTGCTTATTGTAGCAACAGTTAGCTGAGTGTAAGCACTGTTGGTAAACCACAACGTTTCAAATGCCACATCACGCATCACGAGAAATCAGGTATAGAGGAAAAAATAAAAGGCTGGTCTGCCAAGTGAAAAATGGAGTGACCGCTGGCCAGTAAAGAGGTGGAAATGTGTCGATGCAACGAGTATCCACACGCGCTCAGCTGGAAGAGCACGTGAGGCCAGGCAAGTACTTTAACATATTATTTTGTAAACCGCACCCATTTTTGGCCCCGGGCTGTGGTGTCTAAGCTCAAAGGTAAAGTCAATTGGACTGCATCCCTGCTGAGAAACCCACATACACTGGTTCATGCTGCATACATAAGCTAACTGGCCCCATGAGAACTGCAGTCGGTCACGGACCTTCAAGAGCTATGTCGCCTACGACAGAAGGTTCTGATGCAGCACCCATGTGTTATGAAAACATGGATTCACAAAAAAAATAATAATAAAGGAAAAAATAGGTACATATATAAACATAGAATTTGCACTACTTCGTTAAACATGGGACAGTAATTTATGTCTCTAGAAAATATAATATCAAGTAAAAAATGTAGTGTTCAACAGTCGTGCTCGAAGGCGAAA
>LQNS02277217.1:15001165-15018963 GCA_001587735.2 Parhyale hawaiensis
GGTGCTGGTATTGGCAGCCTTAAACGATCTGTACACAGAGCTATTCTGTGATCTCGGATCTTCTTTTTTTCATTCTTTTGTTTTCTCCACCCGCTGAGCTGGTTGCGTGGGGGTTTGTTAACCTCATGGAGTTTCTCTGTTCCTACGTCGCCAGTCTGGTATGATTTAATAATAATAATTAGATTAGAGTAAATTAGATTAGATAAATTGTGACTGGTATCTTCTATATACAGAGAAATTTTCAGTTAACCTTTTATCAAACAGTAAAATGCGTTCTCATTGGAATAGCGGTAAGCAGTATAGAAGTAACTACATACGGTCGCTCGCCTGGTGAAAGGTTAATGTTAAGATATGGTTCAATCAAACGGGTTTTGTTGCTGGAACTAATGATAAATCTTCTTCGTACCATATAGATATCGTACACATAACTAGACCTCTAAGCACTAGAAATATACTTGCGTAGGGTTGAGATATTTGGCACGTTAACTAAGGAGTTGCGTGTGAGTTATGTATTTAACACGAAAAACTTTTTTCTTTACTCCTCGTAGCTATATCTGATATCTACAATATCATAAAGATCGATGTGTATTTATCTGTTTGTTTGTTTGTTTATTTACTTAACCATTTTCTGTCACGCTTTAATAAAACAGATATGTGGAAATTAGCCCAGGTTATAAGCTCTGGTCGTCCTCTCAAGTTCCATAGAAAACGGTTAGAAGCAAAATAAGCCGGGTTGCAGAAGATGGCGAACGTATCTTAATCAGGGACAGTTGAAATTCAAACAAGGAAGACATTGCAGGCTTAGTCTGATTTGTACGAGTATTAGCTTTCCATACATCGAATCTATGGCAAAGTATCGGGCGACCTTATGTATGTCTGAATGCACTTCTTGCATAGCCGAAGTTGAAATTGTAGCACTGAAGATATTTGAAGCTTTCATTGGCACAGTCATGCATCTTGATTCGTAGTTTCTTCCCACAAATGATTTCGTTGCTCCAGCTATTCTTCCAAATTTAATTCAATGGTCGATGAAGCAGCTTTTGCTATGCAAAAGCCACTGGACCTGTAAAGGCTAGCCTACCGTATCCACAATACCGACCTGAGCTATTACTTTGAGCGTTGCTGGTGGGGCTGTAATTAGCAATGTATTTGCTCCATTTCAGAATGAGCGAAAAAAAATTTCGATACTGAGCGGCTGTGAAGCCGTTGACGCTCTTCTCAGGGTGCTTAGGTTAGCAGTTGTAATAACGAAAGTATGATCAGTGAAGAAGGTCATCACAAATTCTTTGCTGTCATTTTATGACAGCGCGGGCCCTCTAGTATATATATCAATACGCTAGTACCTACGTACCTACCTACCTTTTGTGTCACGCTCTTCATCAGTAACAGATAGAAGGAAATTAGAGATATGGTTCGGTTGTATCCGAGACACAGATGATAAATCTAAGCTCGGAGTCATGAGCGTGAACGTCAAATTTGAATTTAATGTCGATACGGGAAATAGAATTAGACTATGTCACACATACATATTTTCCTTACTCGCAGGCAGGGGACAGACTAATGAAAACATAGACAGACACTTTCTAAGTGCAGCTCAGCTCTACCTCGAGTTTCCTGCAACGTCATCATTCAGCCATCAGCGTTGTGCCATGAACAATTTTATTTAACGAAAATAACATTATGACTGGGCAAAACGCGACAACATTGACTAGCTAACAAGCCCTTCGTTTAATCGAGAAAATGCACAACAATTTAGGAATATTTAATTCAAAAGCCTCCTGGGTTCAGAGTTTGCTAATCAAAAACATTGATGAAATTTTAAGCAGCTGGAGCTATGTAGATGAAACTCGTGTCCTGTTTAACAACTAACGATGAAAACAACAAAATGAGGACTGTATAACGTCATCATTCAGTCAATAGATGTATATATATATTTTTTTTTACAAAAACACTGAAGCACTGCCAGTCTGTGGGCAGAGTGCTGAATGTACCTTTCAAAGGAAAGAAGCTGGAGGTGGTGATCTGTATGAGCAGGAGTAAACAGGGACAAATAGCGCACGGTCTATGAGCAGCTAAATTACACCTGACTTTTGCGAAAGAAAAGAAGATAGTGATGATGATCCAACGAGTCACGGTCAGTTTAATATAACATAGAACTTGATAATATTTGTTTAGTACCGTGAAATTTCCAGGAGTCCCTCATGAAAGGCCCCGCCAGAGCGTGAAAGTTTCACGGGTCCAGCTAGTATTTTGGTTACAATAACTAAAGATTTCTCTCTAGATGGAGACTGGTGGTGCTCCTGCACGTTATCATGTACGAGGATATTTGTAGTTCATTTATGATCTTAAGGATGGCCTATGTGTTATGTTAATACTTAGCCATCGCCCAGCTTATGAAACAATCTAGATTATAATTCAGCTCGAGGCTCCATCCGTCCGTACGTTCATCCGACCGTCCCTCCATGTGTCTGCACGTTACACTTTTCAATATAAGATAGGGGAAATTCAACTTAGAAGAAGCTCTGATTTTTGCTTGAAGGAAGTTCAACCAACGCTGTCTTCTTTTTTGCTTGCTCTTGAAGATATTTTCAGTCGCTTTCGAAGCAAAGATATGAATTTTATTTTACACGTATCATGCATACGTGTTTCCAAATCAGTCAATATTCACTTTGCTGGTGTTGCATGATGATCCAATATGAGAAAATTCGTAGTTTGGATACGGTGCAAAGCGAGCTGTTCTAGAATGTTTCATTCTAAAGCGTTTTTTAAGTGAAAGCATGATATTTAATGAAATCAAGTCAAATGAAAGAAAATGGTATTCGGCAGCAAGAACCCATTATTAAAAAATGGGCTGAGTCTGGTGTATATTGTGGTGAAACTATCTCACAAATAGAACACAAAATGATGGGATACGATATGGAACAGGCACGGGTCACGCTTTAGGACTGAAATCATTAGATACACCAATGAAATATGATATTGTTCAGAATGTGAAAGGCTAAATATATTATCTTCAGAAGATGAGAAACACAGCTCATTAAAGGCGTATACATATAGATGAAGAGCAAAGAGAGAAGTACCTCTGAAGAGCGAGACTGCTACATATTTTTTTCTTCTTGCTATCTTTATGTCTCTATCATGATGTAGAAGTGCGAATTCTTTACTGGTAGAACATTTGCGAGATCTACCGGTGACCTACGTTAAGCAAGTTACAAAGGAGTCGGCACTCAGGAGTGCTTCACGTTCTTCCAACAGATGTTTCTGTGCGCGTAATTAAGACTTGAACTATGAACACATACAGATTCCAAATAAGAACCAATGAGAATTGAAGCTCGATAGAAATTAAGAGAGAGTTTCGATATTGAGCAACGGGCCCTCGCTCTAACGGAATAGCTGCCGCGGGTGGTTTTGAACACGATAATATTAGATAAGTCGAAGCTGCATCCCCGGCAGTGTAATCAGAAGAGCAAGGAGAAGCGTTCACGTGTGCAGCAGACTTCAGGTTAGACGCACTTCGTCGCGGGTGTTATTTATGGGGTAGGTTAGGTTAAAAGAGCTGCATTAGGTCGAATTAAAATGATTGATAATATCCTAGCTTAGTATTGCTACGGTTAATACAGTGAGAACAATAACTAACCGTGGAATTTCTACGGGTCCCGCTAGTTATAAATATTCCCTATTGCATGTAATTATGCACCAGTCCCATTTAGTAGTCACTGTCCACTGTTGGCAAACATTATAGTGTGAATCGTGATACATTAAATTTTCGTACGCTCTTGTACCTCTTTTTGTGGCTATTTGTCTCGTTGTTTTCCTTGTCTAGTTACATATGGAGACCATATATCAAGCCAATGTTATTATTTTTCCAAGCGCTCTATATATCGCGTTGTACAGATATCGCAAACTAGTATGAATCATTGCAATTTGTTCCTTTTGTCTATATTGCAATTACGTATACTGAAAGCGCTTAACGAAGCTATCGTTTCTTTGTAATGACAAATGTGTTCTGAGATTCAAAAAATAACAGTTATTACGAAAATACTTTCAACAAGATATGAGTTAGTTACAGGTACAGCAGTAATATTCACCAATAAGCTTACCAATACCAGTGTATATTCCACGACATCGTCATGTTAGCTCATAGGGGTATCGGAAAACTGTACCGGGCTATATTTTGAGAGCGCTATTCATTTATTTCGAATGCTTCATATTTAAGTAAACTTAACGATATTGTGCTACGCTAACTTTGACTCAGCAGTTGCATGTGCGAAGGTGGGTAGCAAGAACACATGAAATAGGTTATGTGAGGTTAAGTTAATTTAGATTTGGTTAGGTGAGCTTAGGTTTTGTGAGCTTTGGTTTGGTGAGATTAGGTTAGATGAGACTGGGTTAGGTACGGTTAGATTAGGTGAGTTTCGGTTAGGTTAGCTGAGATCAGATTAGGTGCAATTTGGTTAAGTGAGGTTAGGTTAAGTGAGGCTAGGCTAGGTGAGGTTAGGTTAGGCTATATGCATATAGGAGCCCAATTTTTATATTTTGGACTTTTTCTAAGTACAGAAATCGGGTAGCTCGGGTTAGGCTTATCGGACAAAAATTGCTGCGATATGAAAAGTTAGGTAATTACACAAGGATTTAAGCTATTAGGCAAGGTTAAGTGAGCGAGGCTTTGTTTTTTCTAAATCGTAATTATAAAAAAATTGAGGTCATGTTAGGTTAGGTTACGTTGGAAGCGGTTAGGTGAAGTTCGGCTAGGTTAAGCTAGGTTAGAAAAAGCTAGGTTAAGCTAGGTTAGAAAAAGCTAGGTAATGTTAGGTCAGAATAGGTTGAGTTTATAGTTAGATGTGGTTAGATGAGGCTAGGTTCAATTAGAAAAAACTAGACTGGGTTAGGCTTGGTTTTGTTAGGTTAGTGTAGATAAATGTAGTACAGTATAATTTAGCTTACTTTAATATAAAATGCTTCAAAATAACTAAGTACTTGTAGTAAATGTACATTAGGTGATAAGCGGGGACTTTTTCCGGGTGGCTTTTTTTCCGCCGGGGCTATTTTCCTATAACAATTAAAGAAATTCCTAAACGCAGGTAGACAATTCAACAGATAATGTTGCCGCGGTAATGATTGCTTTCACCCGCATACAGAACAAACGCCCACTCTCTGAATAATTCCTTCTCATTGGCAGTCTCGAATGTAATGTAAGTCAGCATCGTCAGCTACGAAAGTAAAATCTCATAGAATTTGCATATGCCCTCGAACGTCACGGCAACAAACTGCACTCATAAAAGGGACGAGAATCCAGCGACCTGCCGGGAGGACGATACAGCGCTCAAGGCCTGGAGATGAACTTCATTTAAGAACATAACGAGATTTTGATGCGCAATATATCCAAGAACAGACTGTCATTTCATCTCTTGGAGCCTTAGATGTTCATATTAGTTTACTTATGACGCATTCAGCGAGCACGATTGGCTAAGCATATTTGCTCAAGTGAGGCCCTTGAGATTTCCTGGGAGATCTTCGTTTGTCTAGCGGCAGAGGGAAAGCTGGTTGCGCTGCGACGCTGCGGCTGCCTGACCGGCTCACTAGTGTGCAGGCGGAGGTCTAATAATAGTGATACTGTGTGCGTTCGTGGGAGTACGTCAGTTGAAGGAAGACATGCATGCTCTGGATGTCTGAGATCGAGTTTTCTTATGAAATGCTAGCTGTGGAACCTGTAGGGTATGACTAACGTAGCCCATTATAAAGATTCATTTCCCATATAAAATGTTCGAATATACTTGATAAGAGATATATTATTTTTTTAGTTTAGAACCAAATTTAGTGACGGCATGCCCAAAAGCTGTTACCCAAATTAAATTACTAACAAATATGAGGCGTTAGTTCGAATCATGCCCCAGCTTATTAAGAACATGGTAATGCACGAAAATATTCCAAGGTAGGTGCACGAAATATTTACGCTTGCAATGAAACTTAAACTGGTAAAATGTATAAAAACGCCTTTTTTACCTTTGTATGCAGTCTATAATTAGCACAGTGATATATTTTGCTATTTCGCGACACGTTTCTCAGTACTAACGAAGCAAACATTCGTTTGTAATGCAATTCATTCTAATGGTGGGAGATGCGTGTACTTGTAGTGTATCCAATTTTAAGAAACGCAGCTTTCGAGGCGTGCGATGAGACAGGTGACGCTGTGACGTATTGGAAACTGAGAACAATTTTTATGTATCGAGGCAGTTTGGTTGCAAAAGTACCGTTCCTTAAATAGGAGTCACTAGTGATCCATAAAGAATTTTTTTACAATCTGAGATATTTCTGTAGCTGCCATTAATAAAGTAATCCGTATATTCTGATGATCTTAGATGTGCATTATCCACGAAGAAGAATTTGTTTGGCAATCTGAGATCTCAGCGGTGAAATCCACAGATGTTTTGACGTTCTTAAATGAGCAAAAGTCATTTAGCATTTAAGGCTGCTCACCTAAGAAGATCGTAAACAATTGAATGCAATTTGTGTGGTCAACGGCCACACAATGTGCAAATAAAATAAGCAATGACCAATGAAATTCACGACCGGATTATAGTGACAAGTATTACTTATTTATTTCAAGCAGTGAGTTAGGAGACTTTTACGATTCCTGTTCGTGTAGTCTTCAGTATACTTAATAATACATAATTGCGCATCTACATAATCATATTCGAGCTTTTTTTACAGTAAATTTCATTGGAATTTCACAAGTAACTCATCAGTTGGCATGCTGCTGCTTGCTGCTTGTACTGTATATTATCATGAGTACCAAATCGCTAACATTGTATGTAGAGGAAATTACGCCAGTGTACCCACCACCCCCTTCTCCCAAGGCTCCCTTCAACCTAGATCTGTGACAGATATTGGAAGAATCTCAAGCATTCTCCTCGCATAGAATGGAACGATTACGACGCCGTCCTCAAGAGATGTAAGACTGATTCATTTGGTTCGCCCTTTTGAATGCCGGCGGCCCATTTTCTGCTGGCTATGGAGTCCTTGGCAGAATCGTTTTCTTCGGAGATAGGAGCTATCTGTGCACTTAGAGGAATTCTACATGAACATCCACGATCGCAGGAAAAAGACGATAGGAATAGCGGAGATGGATGCCATCCGGTTGGAAGACATCTTGGAACACATGGAGCACTTGGTTATCTTTTCATTCTCCTGGCAGCCATACGAGAGCAAATCTTGAGGATTAAACGAGTCACACGGTGGCAAATCTGCGTTGGTTTCTGCAACGACGATTCATCGCGTGTCGAAGATAATTACTTTTGTGAAATAAGAGAACTTGCTGCCGAGAAACGATTGATTTCTCAGCATTGATTTGAACCCAGTAATAAATGAGTGATACAGACGTTTGATCGATCACTTACTAAGCCAAACTTCATATGGAGCAGAGACTCTGTACAATGAATCTTCATGTACTACGGAGCAAAGTACATGAAAACGCATAACGGTTGTTGAGGGGAGTGACCCTAACGTAACTGGAGTACTTTCGACGTACGTGCCGCAAGAGCAACGGAGACGACGAGGCAGCAACAAAGTGTTCTAATTACTTCACTGCACGAGGAGCAATGATGGTATGGAAATTACAACGAATTATAATCGACAATTATAGTGAAAACTGACTGCGCTTATACGGTGCTTGGAAACAAAAAGATAAATGTCAGCTTGCTGTGAAGACTCACTAATGATTTTATAGCTCTCAAACTGTAGCATGTAAGTAAAAGACAAGAAAATATAATAACAAAGCTTCGTTGGCTCTCATATTTGTGTGGCAGGTATATGAGGTGTTCAATAAAAATGTGACATGCACAAAACTTATATTAGGATCACGGCAGATTGTTTCAAGGATAAAATGCAACTTCTACAATTCTTTATTAAAGTTATGTAGCATAAACTGCTAACGAAAGGGAACACGATTATTTCATATAACATGCTGTGCACTGCTTTAACGGTAAAGTTGTGGGTTTGAGATACATTTATGGACGGTATTTTCATCAAGTCCTTTAGGCAGCTTCAAAATTAGAAAACAGATAAAAACTCGTGACCCATGCTATTCAAAATTCCATTGAAATAATATGTATAAACTGTTCAAGTAACAGGTGGAAGAAAGTGTCAATGTAAACAATGATACAGAGCTGTGGTACTCATGGTGGGAAAAGTCAAGAATATGTATTATTATAGCACTCAAATATCTATGCAAATGTTCAAGAGAAAAGGACCATGATATATATATATATATATATATATATATATATATATATCCCTGCATGGACCGCAGTACATTAATTTGAACAACATAGCACAGAAGAAAAAACAATCAGTAAAACTCATAAACAACTAGAGCACTCTGAGAGTGCATACCTCATCCAAGTACGGTAAGGCAACGGTAACGAAAAATTCAAATTGGCTCCAAAACCATGATTTCATTTGTATCAACTCCAAAACCTAATAACTTGTGCCTTTTAATAGTATTAACAGTTTCTGCAATTTTTTTTAAGATCCTTTCATTACTGTTTGAGTTATGCTACTAACAAACATTATGACAAACATAAGTCAAACATACAAACGAACCAACCGATCTGCACCAAACTTTTATCATTTATATCTATTAACATTACTAACAACTCCTGTAAATTTCATAAACATCCATTCAGAACTTTTTGAGTTATTGCGTAACAAACATTATGACAAACACAACTCAAACATAGAAATGAATCAGCCGATCTGCACCAAAATTTAATCATTCATTGCTTTTAACATTACTAACAATTCCTGTAAGTTTCATAAAGAATCACTCAAAATTTTCTGAATTATTGCGCTAACAAACATAAAACCAACCACAGCTACAAACATACGAACTAACAAACAGATCATCACAAAACTTTGGTCATTTACTCTTTATGATATACCTAACAACTGATGTAAATTTCATAGAAATTCGTCCACAACTTTTTGAGTTATGGCATTTAGAAAAAGATACAGACAAACAAATAAACGGATGGAAGGATCGTCACCAAAAGTTAATCATCTTTTCCTCCTAACATACCTAACAATCAATGTAAATTTCGTCAAAATCCGTCCATAACTTTTTGAGTTATCTTGGTGACAGATAGAAAGATAGACAAACATAAACAGACAAGCACACAGACAGACAAACCCGACGAAAACATAACTTCCTAGGCGGAGGTAAGAAAAGTCAGTAGAATGGTACTCACCACATGTGAACTCGGAAGAGAAGTACTGGGGGCAGTCGACGTAGATAGAGGTGGCAGGAGCAGCATCGGGCCAGCAGGTGAGTCGGTCCCAGGTCCTGGGGCACATCACTGCCTCTTCTGGCGACAGATATTAAGTAAAATTGATACAGGATCCTCGCGGAACATAGTATATACAATATAATAAAGACCGATGTGTATTTATTTGTTTTTTTATTATTTACCGGCTTATCCATTTTCTGACACCCAGGTTATAAGCTCTGGTCGTCCTCTCAAGTTCCATAGAAAACGGTTAGAAGCAAAATAAGCCGGGTCGCAGAAGATGGCTAGCATATCTTAATCAGCGACAGTTGAATTTCAAACGATGAAGACATCGCAGGCTTAGTATTAGTATCAGTATTAGCTTCTCCATACATCGAATCTATGGCAAAGTATCGGGCGATCTTATGTCTGAATGCTCTTCTTGCATTGCTGAAGCTCAAATCGCAGCACTGAAGATATCTGAAGCTTCCATTGGCACTCTCACGCATCTTGATTCGTAGTTTCTTCCCACAGACGATTTCGTTGCTTCAGCTATTCTCCCAAATTTCATATATTCAATGGTCGATGAAACAGCTTTCGCTAAGAAAAACCATTGGACCTGTATAGGCTAGCCTGCCGTATCTACAATACCGAATCTAAGCTATTACTTTGAGCGCTGCTGATCGGACTGAAACAAGCCATGTATTTTCTCCATTTCAGAGAAAAAAAAGTTTCGATACTGAGCGGCTGTAAAGCCGTTAACGCTCTTCTCAGGGTGCTTAGGTTAGCAGTTGTAATAACGAAAGTATGATCAATGAAGAAAGTCATCACCAATTCTTCGCTGTCATTTTATGCCAGCGCGGGCCATCTAGTGTATCCATAATTATTATCTTCATGATTTTACTGTTCTCTTAAGTAAAGAGAAACGTATCAAAGTGTGTTTCCAAAGCCATCTAAAGCATGTTACATAGATCAAGTAGAGCATATTATATAAATAAAGTATTCATGGAGGGTCATGCACAACACAGTTACTTGATTTATATATATATGAACAATCTAGTTTTGCGTTTGAGATGGCTATTTTTCCTCACCATAGAGAACGTACAGCGCAATACAAGGTACAGTGCTGAGCAACCTTGCGTTAAAAAAAATGTATTAAGTGCTCCTCTTCCATGTGGATTCCAGGAATTATGATCATGAAAGTCTACGGGAATATGGAACATGATTTAAGTATCGTGAAGTGTGCACCGTGATAGCAGATACTCTTCTAATGTTCTAATAAAAGAACACTAGCGGGCTCTCTGACGCTAATTAGTTGCAGAGACAAAATTATGAGATAATTGAAGAGAAGAGGAACACAATAATGCTAAGGGAGCATTAGTGCCTCCCCTCGTGATGATAGCTTAGCGAAATTAGATCCCGAACAGAAATACCAGCAGAAATAGCACTTAGCTGCGGTAGTGTATTGAGCACTGTTCTGTGTGCAAATACACAAGAAATTGCGACCAACTGGGTAAGTCCAGGAAAAATAAGTCTATGAGACAATTGTTACCGGACATGAAAGTCCACTAAATACAAAGTCCACGAGAAACTTCTTACCGGATATTAACGTCCATGAAATGCAAAGTCCACGAGACAATGGTTACCGGACACAAAATGCAAAGTCCACTAGACAGTGGTTACCAGGCATGAAAGTTCCCAAACAGAGGAGTCGTCAAGAAGTCTCCATGATATTGCAATAAGGCAAAATAATAATAAAGGGTCTGTTGATACGAGGCAGTTGTTCTTATCGTCTAACTCTGTCAAATTGACAAATTGACGATATCACCATCGCGTTTATCGCTGCATCAAAAGATGAAGTTAAAAACATGTAAATGCTAGAGCACTCTTAGAGGGCATATCTCCGCCAAGCAATTGAAACTAACGAAAAATTCAAATTGGTCCTGAAATGAGGATTTTTCTCTTTATTATCACAAAAAATATCGTAATTTGTGTCTCTGAACAGTAATAACAGCTTCTTTCATGTTCTTAACGATCTATTCGTAACTTTATACCCACAACAGCAGCATGCCATGTTGCCCGACTCATGTGCTCGAGGTGCCGAGTTCAAGCGACAAGCCTGTCACGGGATCTTTGTCGCGTCCGGCGCGCTGAGTCGGCAAGTGTTTGGTATGCGGAAGCTGGGTGGGGGCACCTGCCTGACCAGGAATGGGAGGGTGGGGGGCTCGGGTCGTTGAACCTTCCGTTTTATCGCCATGGTTCTTAGTGACCCATGGTCGGCTGCGACTCTACTTACTCCTCTGGGGCCAATTGGCCTATATCTGCAGCACAAACCAGTGCATGTGCGTCTCCCAGGGGAGGGTACAGTCAAAGTTTACTTAACCCTTACCTTTAGATTAATATCAAGAAAATCATGGTGACAAACATTAGTCAAAAACACGAAAGGACAAACCGATCATCTCGAAAATTTGGTCATTTGTGTATTTTATATTTTAAAAATATTTTATAAATTTCATGAGTATCTGTTCATACCTTTTTGCGTGATGTTACTGACAAGCGTAAAAGCGATCATGGCGACAATCAAACGGACAAGCAAATCAACACAATTATTTCGTTTTTTTCCTAGTAATAGCCCTAAAAATTCCAGAAAATTTCATAAACATCTGTCTATAATTTTGTGAGTTATGCTACCAAGAAAAGTGAGATAGACAAAGAAACAAACGAACGGCATAATCGATCTTCACCAAAAGTTAATCATATGTTCTTCCTTATATACATAACAATCCCTGTAAATTTCGTAAAGATCCGTCAAAATTTTTTGAGTTATCTTGCTAGTAAAAAATAATAATAATACTAATAAAAATAAACAGACAGACAAACTCGTCGAAAACATTACCCCCTTGGAGGAGTAATTTACAAATTAAATCAGTGTGTTGTTTTTGTTTAATTTTGCTAATATTTCTCCATGCTGCTTCTGCAAATGATCACTAAAGTTAATAGCGGCCACGTAGATCAGCACAAATGTACACAAATATTGAAAAATACTACTTATGTTCAATTAAAGTCTCTATTATTTTAAACTATTTTACTCGTATTTGATGAGATTGCCAACATGTTACTTTTCCCCACTTACACTTCTACATGTCGAGTGTGAATCATTTTTTTATGTAGGCTCCTAAGATCAACATCAAAAGCTAGGGCCTAAGGCCAGCAAATGTGAATAAATTTACCCTGCTCAAAATCGAGGGCCATGTTTACCCCTGAGGCATTGAAAAAAAGCCAACTAGAGACCACTCTGAGAGCGCATTAGTCCGCGAAGCAATGTAACGGTAACGAGAAATTCAAATAGGTTCTCTAACCATGATTTTCTTTGTATCAACACCAATATCTTATCATTTGTGCCTTTTGATAGCGTCAAAAGTTTCTGCAACTTTTTTGATGATTCGTTCATAACTTTTTGTGTTAGGGTGCTAACAAACATAATGACAAACCTAAGTCAAACACATAATCGGACCCACCTACCTGCCCCAAACTTTAATCATCTGTGTCTTTTAACATTACTAACAACTCCTGTAAATTTCATAAAGATCATTTGAGAAATTTTTCAGTTATTGTGTTAGCAAGCACAAAATTAAACACCGCAACAAACAAACAAACAAACTGATCATCACAAAAATTTGGCCATTTCCTCTTCGTAATATATCTAACAACTCATATAAACTTTATGAAAATCCGCCCATAACTTTTTGAGTTATGGCACTAAGAAAGATAGGCAGACAGACAAGCAAACGGATGAACGAATTTTTACTAAATGTGAATTATCTGTTACTGTTGACATGCCTAATAATCCCTGAATATTTTGTAAAGTTCTGTTCACAACTTTTTGAGTTATCTTGGTGACAGACAAATAGAAAAAAGACAGACAAAGAGACCAACGAACACGACAAAAACAAAACCTCCTTGGTGGAAGTAATAAGTGACCCCTGATCAAAACAATGGCATCAAAGATTAGGTCATAGAGTAATGCAATGAAAAAATATCTTGTCATCACCTCAGTATTGTTGATAACTTTCGAGATACGAAGTAGACTGTTAATTAGGGTAATATGCCAATCTCCATAATGCTGTAAATATGTATAAGCAAAGATGTTACTCCGTAGTCTTATTAGCTTTACAAATGTCAATAGATTACACTGGTCTACAGAATTACTTTTCGTTCTATGGCTGCAGAAATGAGGAATTATCGCTAAATCACCATTGGACGTTGATTTGAATTTGTCGCAGATACGGCGTTTAGCTAGGGAGGGCTGTTTTCCTGCCTTTTGTAGGTGTGCTGACGTGGTACCCATTCCCAAAGGTCCCTTACCTGCCTGGGCCTTTGATTATCGTCAGATTTCAATAACGCATGTGGTCTCCAAAGTCTTTGAGAGACTACTAGTGCGTAGACTTGGGCCGTTCCTTCAGGATGGCGTGCTATCAAGCAGGCAGTATTCCTATCGCAAGGGTGTCAGTACTTGCGATGCCCTCCTTGACATAGTGTGCGCAGTTCAGAATGCACTTGAGGCCGGCCAGGAGCTGTGTCTTGTCCAGATCGACTTTAGTGCAGCGTTCGACAGGGTATCGCACCAAGGGATTATTCGCAAACTCGAACTGGTTGGCGTTGGTGGCTGTTTTCTTCGCATCATTCGTGATTTTCTCCCAGACAGGGAGCAGAAAGCTGTCCTGGGTGGGTACTGCAGCGCAGTTACCCACGTGGTATCGGGTGTTCCTCAGGGGAGCGTGATGGGACCTCTGCTGTACCTTTTATGTACTGCGGAACTGAGCTCCATTGTCGCCAACCCCTTGATCAGTTATGCTGATGACTCCACCTTGCTGGCCTTGGTGCCATCGCCTGCCAACAGGCCAGCAGTTTATGCTTCCATCAACAGGAACTTGCAGTTAATATCTGAATGGTACCTAAAGCTGGGTATTATGAGGAAGGCATCGAAGGTTTTTGCGGACCCTACCCTTGTATGTAGGTGTTGTTGGAGTTTCCTTTGACCTATCCTAGAATATTGTTCTCCTGTGTGGGCTTCGGCTGCTGAATCTCACCTGCGGCTCCTTGACAGAGTAGTGTCTCGCGCTTCTGATTTGAGCTCTGGACATTTTAACTGTAATCTAGAACACCGGCGTAGGGTTGCTGCTTTGTGCATGTTCTATAAACTATTTCATAACGACAGGCATCCTCTTGGGCCCTCAGTGCCAGTCCCCCACGTGCCTCAGCGGCGCACTCGCGGAGCTCATGCGCTTCACAAGTTCGCTGTTCAGCTGCCCCGGGCGCGCACTACCCAGTACCAGCGGTCATTTATGTATCGTTGTGGTCAGCTGTGGAACGCGCTGGATGACTCGGTGATTGTGAAAGGGAATATGGACGTTTTTAAGTGCAGAATCGATCGTTTCCTCTCCCGTGATTGATTCTTGTATGCCTCTTCCTATTTTTCATTTCTGTATCACGTGCTTTCTTCTTCTGTTTCGAGCGTTGAGTGGGGACCTTGTGTTCTCTTACCCTTGCCTTTTACCCTCGTGGTTACTCACTCGTTATGAATAAAAATAACAATACATGGCTAGCACTCCGTGTTTTAGAGTTTTGCAAAAACAACACAGATGAAGTGCAAGAAACACACTATTCACAATCACTAGAAAATGGGACGTGTTGGACCATCTCAAAACAGGTTTAAGATTTGGGATCAGAAGGTAGAACTTATGAGGATGCAGCTGAAAGAATTTCTGACCGAAAATGCTGGTTGTGCAGCCTTATCACTCAACACGACAGTAATTCGTCTTAGAGTACCGCAGTAATGTTGATAACTCCTACATCGATAAGTAGAGTGGTTAACCCTATTAGTTCCTAGGCGAAATTCAGTGATCTCGCCCTAACTTTTAGCGTTCAGTATCGTCCTACGGCACCTTTTTTTAAATACTGCTCCAAAGAAAGTTTAATTTAATTTCAAACACTGAATATGCATGAACCTGGCACAGAAAAAGTAGAATAAATAAAGGAGAAAAGTAAAATACAACCCTGTTATCTACTAAACGAAGTTATTAATATTTTTGCGTAGGCGGTAAGAAATCCTACACCCTGCCCACTGAGTGCCCAGTCCAGTTGACCCCACAAGACCAAAATAACGACTAGGGTTAAGTCTCACCAGGCAGAGCCGGGGAGCTCAACATGTGGTCACAGCAACGCTTGGCGGCGGCCGTGCAGCGCTCCCATCTGTCGAGATCTCGCGAGTTCTTGAAGCTGTCACGCAGTTCTTGGGAGTCGATGTCTGCCACGAGCGGCGTCCCAGTCTGTTCCAGGGGCAATGTAGCAGTTAGATACTTCCATCTTGTCTGACATGCGTTCCAACATATGTACTTATAAGTACAGTATGTGGTGTCATATGAAAATTAATATGCTATTTTTGTTGAACGCGTATCAAAATTCTGTAATTTTAACACAACTTTTTTGTAGAAGGCTTGGCGTTTTACATAGTTTTAACTGTGGGACATACATTCCACTGAAACATTTTTTACCCTAAAACTGTCCACAAACTACGCTATTATTGTTGTTTTTACAGGTACACTGTACTCATACAGGATGCCCTTCAGCTACAGGGTAGCGTTCAGTATTGTCAGGATTACGCTACTGTAGGGAAGCGAAAGCGAGGATATACAGACGACAATATGGTGTGTGTCTGCTCCCCGGGAGAAATGCCTCAGTGCCTCCCAGGGTGTTGTCGAGTCAGGTTGTGTTACGCATCGGGCAGTAGCTTTGTACAAGGCTGCTCGTTTTACACAGTAAATATTTACGCGAGTAAAATTAGTTACAAAGCAACGCTCTAGGTGGTGCTAACTTCGCATACCTGCACAAGATCACAGGGCATACATGAGAAAGGTAAGAACATTTCCTTTTCAGCATGTGATCTTATACAACATTTATTATTTATAAGATTGCATAAGGAGAATAAAATGTGTGTATTTGCTTGATACGTCATTTTGACAATACTTCAATTTTGATTTCCAAGAGGAAACGTATATACGCTGCTTGAATTTCAGATAGGGATATTCTCCACAAGTAGTTAACGAACGTGCACTGATTCTCCTTTAGAAAAAGATTTAGACGAGAGCATTCCGTTGCAGATGGACAGACTGCCTCGGGATAAAAGAATCCGAGACGAGAATTTTCCAGTAATGAAAACTTCAGCGCGCAAAGATTTCGGCGGCCGAGGCTGTTTCAAATAGCGCAGTCTTGTAGCTTTCAGGAGAACTCCATTCGAATCTCTCGCTATAATTAGTAAAGTCAACATTTTTGAAGTTAGCCGCAAAAATCTAGCGCAGATTTTTCATGCTTCGAAAAATCTTTGATTAAGAGCTGAACGGGCTGCAGAATGCTCCGAAAAACATGCCAAAGTTAACGTTAGTTGAGTCTTGCAAAATCGGAAAAAAGAGTTAGGGAGCCCAGCCTTTGAATAACCGGCTATAATAAGAAGTAAAAACACATTAAAAAGTTCGATAACACGGCAATCATGAACCTTACAGTTTGTAAATAATTCAGAAAGGTATGAGTAGAGGCAATAAAATAATAAATATATCTACAAACGGTAGAACGAAGGGAATATATCGCTCAAAGTCCTTCCTCTACCATTTGAGTTGTACAGTAGATAATATAAACTTCAGCGACTGAAACAATTCCATCGAAATAAGCTAGTCTCAATAGCTGTAGCTTGCCCAGAGTTACCCTCACGAGTGTTGGTTTCATTGCCCTTGTTCGAGTTCCAGGCGTAAGTCCTAAGTTGTTTACTCTTAAGACGGATTATTGCCTGAAAGTCAACCAACAGTAGAGAAACCAACGCCTATGACTCAATAAAAGCTAATATTAGTAGCTTATCTTACTTGAAACGTCAATAGAAGCTCTTGATCACCGGGGCAAGTAAATGTATAATACATTCTCAAAAATAAAAAGAAGATGAAAATTAACTATTTAAAAGGGAAAATTTCAGTAATAAATCGGCCACCACTTATGAAACTTCGGCTTGTACAGGATACGTACATAAGTACTGCTGAGATACAATAGAGCTTAACAAACTGTTAGGTTCATGCAGAGCCAGCTGCCGGAGGACAATTTAGCTAGAAATTGGCTTAAACTCTCTTTGCATTTTTATTGATTAACTGGAGGAATTATGTGACTACCCTATTAAAAATTTCGGTCGTGTTTCCGCAGTTTTTGAGGCGTCATTGGTAGTAAACGGTCGGAATTCGGCAAAGAGGCCACAATTCCCGAGAGTTACCCGGGGCCTGTGGTGGCTCTCCGGAAAATACCGTAGCCTTACGCGCGAAAAACTGCTGCGCGGCCGACTTACGCTGCGCCACCACAACTTTTACGGTGCCGCGCCATATCGGTGGATGCCAGGCTAGTTAAACACCATCGGCCTACGGTCAGACTTGCGACCAGTGGCTATGAGCAGTAATCGGGTATATCTGCCACGTTCGGCGGGTTCTAAGTTAACGGTCAGGT
>LQNS02277217.1:15029123-15047140 GCA_001587735.2 Parhyale hawaiensis
ATCTGCATTTACAGTGATTGTTTATTCCTAGTTGTATCGATACTAGAAGTAAAATAAGGTATAACAAGTGAGAAAAACTGCAGTTTCTTTGGATCAAGAAGCATGAGCAACGAAGTTCTGCAGAACATGTGCGCGGCAGTCTGGACGGGACTTTGTATGGCGGAAGAGCAGCTGCTCGTCGCTAGTGTGTCACCTACAGTCGTTCCGATACACAACACAGATTTCTGAGTGAGTTGCGCGTTGCTCGTACGAATGCCTAGTGTGTCCCCTGCATTAGTGTGTCACCTACAGTCGTTCCGATACACAACAAAGATTTCTGAGTGAGTTACGCGTTGCTCGCACGAACGCCTAGTGTGTCCCCCGCATAACTTGTAACGCGATTCGAACTGATGGTGCAGCCAACTCTCCTGTCTGGAGTTCCGGACATGTCTAACCTGGAAGACTTAATTTCGCCTGGCAATCGAGCGCTCACCTTGTAACTTGATTTCTGCTCTTCAGGCCCAGCGCACTGGAGACACGCTGGTGAAAGTCCAAGTCAACTATAGAGTCCTTGTTGACACTTACAACCCGCAGCATAGAATAAGCTCATTGTGAACGTAGCAGACCCGCAGTAGCAGCAGACTAGAGCGTCTAACTTTGGCTCTCAAGGCCGCAGGCTCGAACTTCACTCCCAGCTAGGCAAGATGTTTACGTGCTTGATGTGATCGGTCAGCATCCGGTCTGCGTACTCCTGCGGGTTTATTGCCCTTCCCCAGCAATGGGGAGGGTTGGGGGTCGCAAATATTGTCGTATGGAGTCTTTCGCCATTGGCGCTATGGCTCTAGACATCTGTGGTTGACTGCAGCCGTATACTCCTCTGGGGCCTGTTGGTCTATATCTGCAGCACAAACCAGTGCATGCGGGTTTCGCAGTTGGGGGGTACGGTCAAGTTGACTTTACCCTTACCTTTGACAGCCATATAGCAAACACTGAACAGGAACAGACAATGACAGCGTGGCGAGGTTCGCGGCCACGTCCGGACGCACATGCAGAGAGCAACACGGCCGACTGCAGATCCTTGCCTTCGTGTCACCACAGCAGGCGGTAATAATGAACTTCAGGCGATGCTGTTTTGACCTTCTGTGTAGAACCGCACCAATTAAAGCTTCTCGCGAGCTCTTCAATTTGGATCATGCTCTGCAGGATTGCGTTTTCGACCAACTCTAAAGCAATCAGTTTACGATCAGTGTCTGCTACGTGAAGCAAAGTGACGCAGTGAAAGCCTTTCTAACGACGACATGCAGTTCCGTGCAAATTAAAGCTAAACACATTATTTTAATTGACATGTTTGAATCGAAAATACCTATAGTTCATCAATTGAAATGATCCAGAAAGTAGAAAAAAAGGCCCAGAAGATGCAGCTCTGTTATGCACTTAAATAAATGAAGCAACAACATAAAAAGCAATGGCGACATCTCAGTTAACGTAAGCAAAATTTTCAAATAGGATGCAGCACAATAACCTTTACTTCAGGAAACGTTGCAATTTTTATGCTGAAAGTATCAACACATCTACACCGAAAGTATCAACACCGAAAGTATCAACACATCTACACCGAAAGTATCAACACCGAAAGTATCAACACCGAAAGTATCAACACCGAAAGTATCAACACCGAAAGTATCAACACCGAAAGTATCAACACCGAAAGTATCAACACCGAAAGTATCAACACATCTACACCGAAAGTATCAACACCGAAAGTATCAACACCGAAAGTATCAACACATCTACACCGAAAGTATCAACACATCTACACCGAAAGTATCAACACCGAAAGTATCAACACCGAAAGTATCAACACCGAAAGTATCAACACCGAAAGTATCAACACCGAAAGTATCAACACATCTACGCCGAAAGTATCAACACATCTACACCGAAAGTATCAACACATCTACACCGAAAGTATCAACACATCTACACCGAAAGTATCAACACCGAAAGTATCAACACATCTACACCGAAAGTATCAACACATCTACACCGAAAGTATCAACACATCTACACCGAAAGTATCAACACCGAAAGTATCAACACATCTACACCGAAAACCTGTAGAACAAAATTTTCTTGGGGAAAATCGCCCTGTACGTCTTAACTCTGGAAATTTATCGAAATAGTTTTTATGCTAAAAAGGGCAACACATCTGTTCCGAAAATCAGTGCTGAGCACTCGATCCTGATTAAAGCAGGTGGTCTTCCATTGCTATTCCCCAAAGGAAAATTTGAAATTCTACTATCGCTGTTCCGCGATATCACAGAATTTTATTGAGATTTTAATTAAAATTTCCCGATTGCTAATCGCTCATGATTTTTTCTCCGAGAAAATAAATGATTAAAGCACTAAACCCAATTTTTAGGTAATGCCTGTATTGAGGGTACTAACTCTAACCTATACAGTAATAACTGAGAACTGGGGGGCAAAGTGTTGACTGTACAATAGAAAGAAAACATTAAGATATCTATAAAGCGCCAAATACATTCATAGTTATCTCTCTAATACTTATTATGCATGTTCTGTAGTCATTATTCTACCTCTGACATAAGCCCATATGTTTGCCGTTGCCATAGAGGATATCTGACACTACTTAGTTGCTCACCATATTTTACATTCCCTAATATCGTCCATCACTTTTTCCGATACCGAGGTGTGCCTTAGCGGATAGCGGAAGTCTGCCAACCAACATGGGGTAGATCTGAAGACAGTAATTTGGCTCACGCGCCACCGAAAACACAGACTTTTTAGGTCAACTACTAGTCGTTATGTGCTAACTCAAGCTGTTAGCACTATATGCTGCTTGCCAAATTTATCTACTCGTGGGCAAGGCAGCAAAAGCGATAAAATGTCTTTCAGTAAAAAAAAATTGGATGACGATATCCCTGAATTATGACAAATTAATTCCGTGGTCGGGTAATGTCTTGAAATTATTAAAAAAGATAAAGTCTACTATCGATTCTGTTTGCACGCTATCGTGAATTCGAAGACTATCAATTCAAAACACCCAGCACTACCGAAACTCTGAGTTCAAAGTGTTTTAAAAAATCATAGTCTTGACTCTGTTTAACTGGAAATATGTTAAAGTCATTGTGCTTAATAAAAAACGTCACACACAACACTGCAATCACAAAAATCTATGGTTCTAACAGATAAAAATAATGTCAACATAGCTACCCGAAAAATATTTTGTTCCAATGTGTCTTGGTCTTGAAAAATCATTGGCTCCAGAAGGCCAACGTTACTTAACGTAATTTCTTAGATAGCCGATGAATTTCGTGGCGTATTTGCCAGCCCTCTTGGGGTTTTCCGTATAATTAATTAGGGGGAGAGAAGCAACCTTTGTTAGGGCAAGGATAAGATGAGAGGCTGGGACAGGATAGCAGGCCCTGTGTGGGGCAACGATACTAGTATCATTATTATTAAAACTGCAAGCCTTGGCTTCCATAGAGGGATAATGAAAACCCAGATGGAGTATTAAGCAACATCCGGACTCCTGAAGCGATGCTGACACACAAAAACCTCTAAATGCGTTATAGCTGAAGTAAACGCCTCCAGATCCACTCAGCCGAAGACGAATCCCGATAACGAGTTTCATAACAATACAGATCTGTGTATAAACAACTGATTGGTGAGTTCTGCACCTGTTTTCAGTGTAAGGGTAGGCTGCAGCCACAGCTAGTGTGTTTCTCCCAAAAACCTGGGAAGGAACAGAAGAGTGCACAAAATATCTTTCGTTGTTGAATACCTCGTGGCTTATACTTGTACAACAACAGGCAGCACAATACCAAAGGGAAAAGATTCACGAGAACATTCTTGGTACACAGCCGACTGACTGAGTAAATTAGCCGAGCCAGCAACGATGTTGATAGTCAGTAGCAGAAATCCTGACGGGGGAGCAGTACTCCAACAAAAGCATCAAGAATGAATGCATCGAAGCGTCGACGAGTTACATGAATGTCACCGAGCACAGAATTGCCGTGATCCAGAAGCAACACCCTACTTGAACCATGTCATACAAGCTATGCCCTAGAATACACCTCAAACGTAAACTTTTATTCAACAAGCACACCGATGATCTCTAGTGAGCTAGACCCCTGCAGCACAGTGTCACCTAAGTTCAGAGGCGGAGACTAGGATAAAAGTGTCCGAGACCGACAAACAATCGTAGATTCAGTCTTACCTGCATTAAGCTTCATATTCCAGGCAGAGCACCATGCACTAACGAACGATAAGATAAAATTCTAGGACTCAGAAACAACATCTCGTACACTACAGCTGCGGATCATCGCTTTTATAGTAAAATCATTTGCATAGTGGATCATTTTGCTTTCCAGGAGAATAGCCCAAATACGCTATCAAGAGGAGCGCCCAAAACCACACTGACGTATACATACATACAGACAATCGTAAACACAAGCCAAACGCTTAGAAACAAAATCATGAATCACCATGCAAAAACCTTTCACCGTGACGCAGACAATATGTTCTACATATTCTATCACAGCTGTTATATTTCCATTGGAAGCATTAAAATTTCGAAAGCTGAACAGTGGCTTTTCCATATATGTATATAGTTCGTCACTGGTCAATCTGCACCCAAAATTAAAATTACATCAGTGTCGTTTAAAGCAGTGTTTACAATGCAATTCAGTATAAAACATTGCTCATTTTTTTTAAATTCTCTTTGCAAGACAATCTCTTATCCAATTTTATGGTACAATACACGAATAAAAAATAGGGTTGCATGAATCAGCACAGCTTTTAAGAGAAAAGTCGATCAGATGATTTGGGTTAGTGGCCAGATGGGAAAGCTTCTTGATCCATTAACTATACGTAGCAAAGTCAATTTGTGTTTGAAGGAGAAACTCGACAAGAGCTACTTCGGTGATGGCTTCCAACCCCTCTTGTTACTGACACTCATCCCATCCAGGTGGCAAGATACATTCTGCTACCCAGCTAGATTGGCTACAATTCTGGGTTCTATACCTGGACCTTTGAAATTTGCTCCTCCAACGGTCTTTGAAGAGGATCAGGAAGGCTCCCTGGATGATAACCACTGACATTGATCAGAAGTCCCGTAGCTTGAATATAACTGAAGAACTTGCAGAATGGGACGGTAAGTTCTGGCAGAAAAGAGTATCCAACTTATGGACGGAAGGACTTGGGTAATAATTGGTAATGATGCTCTATTATTTGGTTGAAAACATTTGACGATATTGTGTGAAAAAGTTACGCGTGTAGTATTAAGTTGTGTCGTTAAGAAAATTTTATTGTAAAATAAAAACTTAACCCTATTTCTTTCTGTGATGCTGCTAAATCGCTATAAAGATGCAGCAGTGTTGTGGTTTTGCTCTGCAGAAAATTCCAAGTCAATTACACTTCTCGCTGGCTCAGATTCTCCTGAAGTTACCATTAGGGTATCATCTGCGCCGTATCTCGTATATCGTGGGCTTCAAATGTCTTATAAGACTAGCAGGACTTAGGTAAATATTGCAAATAAGTCTAGAAAATAGGTTCATGTTGCTTCTTCTTTTGTACGCTGAAGCCTGTCGGCAGATATCTCTATATGTACTTTCTACTCGATAGTCTTGTTGCAGAAGTACAAAAAATGGACAATTTTCTAAGCACAGCTGTGCAATGATTGGCTTGATGGTCATCTTCATTTGCAGTTGACCAGCCCCTGTAAGCCAAATATCTCTTCTTCGAGCCATTCTTGGTTCAATTGCTAAGTCGCACACTTGATATGACTAAGAACCGTGTATGGTTTTAGGGGAAATCTTATAAACTGCAACACCTGTGTGCGACCACGTGTACACCTTGTCTAGGTTAGCAATCATCCGTTTATTGTTAATGCCATATTATTGTTGTTGTATTTATTAACATTACTATTACAATTATCGTTGTTATATCTACTACTTTATCATAAATGGCAGTATTATTCGTTAATTTAGGTAATATTTTCTATTTCATGGCCCCTTCAATGTTCCCAGCATATCTGATAAGAAAATACTTCAAAACCTTAGACGTGTTGAAACGAAACACGTTACATAATTTACATGCGCACAGAAACGTATGAAAAGAACCATAATTTGTGCGAACTTACGAATAAAAAATATGCCTCAAAAAATTACATGCTACGACGTCTGGATCGCATGAAAATACATGATCTTTACAGTATGTATAATATGCACACTTCGCAACTGTTAACGCAACTGGGTCCACACTACTGACAGCTTTCACTGGATACGAGAACTCACAATTGAAAAATGCTTTCAAAATCAGTTTTCTAAAAGATCGCATAAGAGCAAAAGAAGAAAAAGAAACGCAGCTTTGCCGGTAAGAGGCTCACTTCTTGGGATGCTGGAATATAGTTCAAGGAATTAATTTTGCTGCGGTGAGTGTGGCTGCTTCTGATGTGTAATATGTTGGACTTGCCGTGATTTCTGAAGTAGACGATGGACGGTGAAATGAAGTTTGAATGCGCGTGTCACCGACCCAGTTAATTAGGAATTAGGTAGTACAGCAAAAATAGCTGCTTCTATTAGGACGTCTAAACTAGCAGCATTGCTTTCCATCCTCTTAATTAACTTTTGGCGTGGCAAGGACGGCTAAAAGTGGTTTTACAGAGGAGTGCTCAGAATTTCTTGGAAGTGAACCTGAGAAAAAAAAAGTCGTTGCGAGAAAAAAATACCGAAACTGTCACACTTATTAAAGTTTTGGAAATGATGTTGTTTTGTCTCTCGCTGCGTTGAAGAAAATTACGATATTAATGGACTAAAGTTTTCGCACCTCGAATAATGAATAAAGTATTGGGAATTTTTAGTATGGTGTAATTAATAAGCGCAAGCCAGCCCATGCTGCGTTTCAAACTATCACACCTTGCTCTATCTTTTTGGTAACATGCGTGGTGCGTATTTTATGGTGTACCTACATACAGTATAGTGCGTGTTAAGCGTTGCCTCAAGTTAGACAACGAAATTATGTTCGAAGCCGCGCAATTTAGGCAATAGTATTGCATGATTCTGAGTACAGTTTTATCATTCCTAAGAGGCAAAATTTAGAGATTGAACCATATTAATCTACATCGCACGTATGCTACCAAAACAATAAAGCCGAATGTGACTTCTCAGAATCATTTCTTTCACGATCTTTGCAGCTATTTTTTTAATTTACCTCATTAGAAGGAAATTAAACAAAAAGCTCTTTTGATAACCACAGAATCTCCAGAGCTCAGAATTTTATAAATCGTCAAAAGATTCCTATGTAAATTAAATACATATTAACAGAAGATTAACAGCCGGTAAAATACGTGTTTCATGTAGTGCCAGATACGAGTAACAACCCCAGACGCGTGCGTTCATAATTTAGGCTGAATAATTAAGTTGTGCCAGTAATAAACTGAAAAATTAAATCAGCTGAGTAGCGCAATATTTTTTGAGTCACGCGCTTAGGTCCCGTTGAGTTTTGATTATTAGTTTTTTTTCCTATAATCCCTCGAATTTTCTTCCCTTCTACAAGTAAAGAAACTGTGTGCAAACAAGCACGGCACAAATAAATAAATAAACAAGCAAGCAAGGTTCACAGACCTTTAGTATAGTACTAGATTGCCCGTGACCCGTTGGGTCGTCATCATGATTGTCTTCGCTTTCACAAAAAAAGCAGGTGTTATTTAGCTGGGCATAGACCACCCGCTATTCGGCCGTCCTCTTCCGCCTGTCAAGGAGCAGCCCGTTCGCTTTATTATAAACAGATTCTTTGCTTCTCTAACGAATATTCAACACCCAGGTTGTAAGCAAAGTCAAATTATTATATGTTGCGTATTTCAGTTGTATTGCCCATGGAACCTATGAATTGATCATGCCCGTTCTTGAGGCCCAGTTCAGTTTAACTTCCGTATCACAGATACAATCGAATTAAAGAGCTAATCCGTGGAAAGAATTCCACTGCCTCCCCGCCCAATACCTCGAATTTCTTGTCGTGTAAAAGTGAAGAAAATGTGTCAGTCAAGACACAATTAAATAAACAAACAACACCAGTTCACAGACTTTAAGTATAATATAGATAGATATTTTATGAGGTTTTTTCTCAGTAAGACGTCTTCTGGATTTTATAATTTTGTTGGCCAAGCTTTCGAAAATCTTCGCGAAAGTCATTTTCAAGGCAAGAAACTTTTGTTTCGGGAATTCTTAAATGCAGCTGAAGTGTATCAAAGATACTCAATTGAATTTCGTTCAACATAATTAGAGCGATTGGTCGAAAATTTATCTCACACAAGGAGCTTGTATAGAGAAGGAGGGAGCCCGTAGCCTAGCCCGTTGCAGCTCAAGAGTCTCTTATGGCTGTCAGCTAGTTGTCGTATGCACCAATCGCATATCAGTTAAGAGTCTCTTGTGGCTGCAGCCAGTCACTGAAGCACCAATCGCATATCAGCAACTCGATTCGTCTGCTGCTCCCCCGTGAAACTCAGTGCTCCCCTGTCTTTTCCACCAATGAGCGTCTCAGCCATAAGAGATCTGGTTGACTCGCTGTCAAGTCTGTAACTGGGCCCCAAAGCTCCCTCTTTCTCAATTGAAGCTCCTTGGTCTCACAATAGTGAACTTAAAAATGGCCTGTAAATTTTGGAGATATACAGTATTAGTACCTAATTATAGCAGTTTTGATCTAATGACGAAAAGCTCTAATTATTTTGAACGAAATTCAATTGAGTATCTTTGATACACTTCAGCTGCATTTAAGAATTTCGTGGAGAAAAGTTTCTTGCCTTGAAAACGACTTTCGCAAAGACTGTCGAAAGCTTGGCCAAAACAATTATAAAATCCAGAAGACATCTTACTGAGAAAAAAAAAAACTTAATAAATTATGTAACCTGGATGTCCATTATTTTAATCAATAGATAGATATTAGCAAGGGTATTAAGAATATTCGCAAAAATTGCAGGTGTTATTTAGCTGGGCATAGACCACCCGCTATGCGGCCGCCCTCTTCCGCCCGTCAAGGAGCGGCCCGTTCGGTTTATTATACACAGATTCTTTGCTTCTCTAACGAATAGTCAACACTTTTTGCTAATACAAATACTGTGTGTCCAATATTTCAACTTATGCAATAGATAGATATGTAGGTAGATAGAGAAATACACAGACAGAGAGAGAGAGAGGTAGATGGAACTTAAAAAAAGCAACATTTGGAAGTTTCGAGCAGCTGCGAGGTCAATTTACAGTTGATCAAAAGAGAAATATTAGAATTGCATTGCTCAGCAATCATAAGTAACAGATATAAATCAATTAATCTGTGCAACCAGTGACTAAGTCTTCCTCCCATGGATAGTTCTTGCAAAATAATTTAATCTCCCCCCCACTCCTACTTCGATCTTTTGGATTTTTTTACCTCGATCCAGGAATAGAAAGCAAGTCCAGTGAAAGGAAATTGGGAATGACAACGCAGCCATATACTTTCATCATTTGAATGGCTGGGGGAAAAAGATGCCAGAAAGGCTCCACTATATCGATACCACGGATCGGGAACACATTCCCGGAAGTCGTTGCAGTCATAGTCATAGAGTAAATTAATACCGGGAAGGACTAGCCTGAAACCACCGTGTGGGCCACAGGGACCGTACCAGGAGGAATGATGGAAACGGAGGGTTATGGGCACCTCTAATTGGCATGCTGCCATCAGGAAAATTTTATCACATTAGCTTTAATTTTTTCGGACACTTGAATGATATACTCTAGATTCGCCGTTTAAATTCGAATTTCAGTCTTACTGGATCGGATTGAGTGTTCAGCAACAAATCGAACGATCCCAACTGCAGTTTGGCGTATATTAAGACTAAAACTGGGGTCACAATAAAAGGTTTTCGTCCCCCTTCTTAGCGCAAAGTATCGCATGAGCTCATTAACTTTACAGCGATCAGAACTAAAAAAAAATCTTTTTCACTTTTCAATCGAAGAGAAGTATCCGATGTGTTGGTGCGCTCCTCAGTAGTGTATAATTACAGGTGTGAGCGCTGCGAGCAATCGTACATTGGGAGCACCGCTCTCCAATTGTTTGTGAGGTGCGCCCAACACAGAGGTACTTCTTTTCGAACTGGTCAACTTTTAACAAAACCTTCAAAACCTTCAATCCGTGACCATTGTATCAATAGTAACCATGGTTTTAGGACCAATAATTTTTCTATTTTAGACACGACCCAAACCCCGGCTGACCTCCTCATTTTAGAATCGTTGTACATTTTTAAACGTAGGCTTGAGCTAAACGAGTGCGCATCGGCTGTTAAGCTCTCCATTATTTCATAGAGTTTTAACGGTTAGGGAAATATGAAGGATATATTTTTGTTATTCTTGAGTCTTAACTACTTGTATAATCCAAATTTTGTCATTTTCAGAACACTGATGATGGATTTTTAAAAATCCGAAACGTCTGGTTTTTAATATGTTTGTGATCACGTTGGTGCTTCTTTTTATCCTGAAAATAAGATTCCCAGTGAATCAACCTATCTCTAGAAAGCTAGTAGCAGTTATAATACGACCACTACACTGATTCAATAATGATCATATACAACGGACGCTGCCGTACGTTCTTCGCTGCGTTATGCGAAATCGCGCAGGTTCATTTCGCGTACCTGTGCGGTAGTGAGGCATATTACGGTAGTGTTAGAAGCGTGTTGCATTCGCAACCCCGTTATTACTCAAAATGTTATGAACGGATCTCCAAGAAATTTTCACGAATTGTTAAAAATGCTACTTAGAGTAAATGACCAAATTTTTATGATGTTTTGTTGGTTCGTTTGTTTGTTTGTCTCTATGTTTATTTTATGTTTGCCAGTAATATCATTCAAAAAGTTACTGAAGGATATTCATGAAATTAGCAAAAATTGTAACAAATGTTAAAAGGCACAAATGACCAAATTTTGCTGACGATAAATAAGAAATCTTGGTTTCTCTATTTCTCTACCAACGTGAGTTTTGGCAAAGATAACACTCTCATAGGGCTCTAGTTTGACATACAATTTTACATTCGTCAATCTCACATTGTCAAAAGTTAAATTTAATCTGTCATTAATTGCAAAGTAAACTTCTTGTCATTACTGACAAGTTGACCTCGCTATGGCAAACTGAGTTTTACGCGTGAGTGACTGATTGGTACTCGCAAAGTAGTGTCGTGGGAATGGTATACTGTAGAACTAGTGTTAGTAAGGAAAGAGTTACAATTACTGCAGTATCTGTTATTTATCGTAACTATTATGTTAGCAAATTCATATTTATCCAGGTATGGTAATAAGGAGTTATATGATTGCAGAGACGCATTAATAAATGAGACTATTGGGATAAAGCATTTTGTCTTTAACGAGATTAGAATCATAAGCTCATGTTCTGAATGTTACAAGAAGCTGTATTGTAAGGATGCTTCAGTAGAGGTGACTTTAGTGAAGAAAACTTCTATATTTTATGTTGCCATGCACACGCATGGACTCTAGCCAACTTCAGGAGTAGATGGACCGCACGTACACTCAAGCTGATGTAACTACAACCGGGATGAAAAAGTAAAAAAACTAATGGAGGCAGACCCGAGCAGGCACTCTACATGCAGCGCCTCATTCTGAGGTAGTTTAGGAGCAGGAAGAATTACTGCAGCGTCGTATATTGCAGCACCAATACTGTGCTGACACGGGGCTCGTAATGCAGTAATGCTGTCTCTGGCCGTGGGTCCTGTCGCTGTAATTCCTTACTCCATCTATTATTTTCTTCTGTGCTGATTATTCAACTGACTGGCACAAAAATTGCAACACATTTAATCCACATATGCGACTGCGTAAACCTTTAATTGCGAAATGTATTAAGTTTCTTCAATGTTAATTATTCAACTGACTATAGTGCAGAATCTGGTACGTGATTGATCCTAATATATGACTATAGGCACGAACTTGCTTCACATTAACCCCATTTTGTCAAGGCATTTGTCATAAGAACATTCCTTTCCGCGAGGCCCTCCATCAAACTACTAACTACATCAGAATTAATGCACTTTGATAGCTCGCTAATTTAATTGTAAGAGCATACATCCTATTCTAGCATTACCTACGGATCTGGCACTTTTACCTATATAGTCAATTTCGGTCTTTCTAACAAAGTAGTCCTAATTTCCATTGGTCTGATTCAAAACTTTTCATATTGCGAACACGTAAAATCATGAGCAGTAAGAACCTAAGGTAGAACCGCTCTGCTGCGAACATAAGCCGATTACATCTGTAGGGGCGACTCGCACTGATTTACTTTTAAGACAAAGGCGCTTTCGACGAAAATCATTGAAGAGAAGATTGGTTCTCGAGATAAAAGAGCTCAGTGTTGCTTCGTTGAGTCGAATAATTAGCCATACTATCAGAATTATCACTGTTGATTGAAGCAAATCGTCGTCCTCTATATCAGGTCTGTGGGGAAATGGCTCGAATTCATTTGTGACAAAGATCACTTCGTAGAAATTTATCCTAGATTTGACGAGTAACGCCGGGTTCACACTGACTAATTTCGTCAGCTCTATCAACGTATAAACAACTGAACAAATCCGATTACGTTGCCGTGGCCGTGCTTACAACATGATGTGTTTGAACATCGCGCTAAAAATCCTAAAATATACTCTTTGTGAATTTAAACTCGCTCAAAATTAGAAAAGCTCGTGGTAAGTTTATCGTTGGCACTTGCTAAGGGATAAAAACTAGAGCGAGGGCTGAGATTTTCCACTCTCTTTTCAAACACAAGCTGACGTCGTCAGGCGGCAGCGCTATAGGTTTATAGTTGACTTAATTGGCTCTATGGTGATTGCGCTAACGAAAGCAGTCATTCTAAACGCGTCTCCTGATGATTACTAGCAAAATGCAACCAGCAAATAGATATCTTTTGATACACAGTGCCTAGACATAAGTATTTGCACAACTCTATTTTTAAAGTATTATAAAAAAATTAGGGACTGCTTTCGGGTAATTAATACAGGAAGTTTATATAATATATATATATAATAGAATATTTAAACAGAACAGTCAAATGTGCACTTATAACAAGAAAATTTAAAACAAGTTAAAGTAATGAGGGACATAAGTATTTGACCAAAATAAATATGATATTGAATCTTTGATATTGAATAGTATAATTTGAATAAATTAGCCTGAAAATCATTCTAGAATGTTCACAAAATGTCTATAACCAAATGCAATGTAAACAAACCACAGCCGGCTCAATTATTACCTCTCTAGACCTCGTTGAAGTCGCGCACACTCTCACTACAATGCCCAAAGGTAAAGAAATCCCTGAAGCTACTCATACACGGATAATTCCACTTCGTAGTGAGGGATTAACTTATAGAGTAATAGCAGAACGTGTCAATGTTCCATTATCAACGGTTAATGGTTGGAGCAACAGTCTGCAAGCATCAAGTGACTGGGGCGGTCTCCAACTTGCCAAGAGCTGGAGCTCCGCGTTACGATCATGGGTAGTCCTCGGCGCTACATGCTACCTAAGATGACTAATGACCCCATGACAACTCGTGCTGACCTTCAGAGTGACCTAGCGTCGCAGGGACTGCATGTCAGCAATAAAACTATTGTTAGGGAATTGAACCGTACTGACATTCATTCTTACACTCCTCGCTAAACTCCTCTTCTTAAAGCAAAACATGTCAAGAGTCGCTTAACATTTGCCAAAGACCACCTGCACAAAGGAAATGAGTTTTGGGAAGGGGTTATATGGTCTGACGAAACTAAAATAGAACTTTTTGGCCGAAACGAAGCTCGGCATGTATGGAAAAATTGTGGTACTGCCTATATATGACCCCAAGAACACCATCCCAACCGTGAAGCATGGAGGGGGCAGCGTCATGGTGTGGGGTTGCTTTACTGCCCATGGTGTTGGAAGGTCTACCTACGCCGTCCGTAGAATTTTTTGGCACTTGGAATCGTCTTCTTCTCTAATATCTCATATTAGAGATGGCAAGATGAATAGTTTCATGTACAGGGAGATATTAGAGAAGAAGATGATTCCAAGTGCC
This sequence comes from Parhyale hawaiensis, assembly GCA_001587735.2. Taxonomy (NCBI): domain Eukaryota; kingdom Metazoa; phylum Arthropoda; class Malacostraca; order Amphipoda; family Hyalidae; genus Parhyale; species Parhyale hawaiensis. The sequence continues at coordinate 15,043,200 of LQNS02277217.1, forward strand.
AAAAAATTCTACGGACGGCGCATGTGGACCTTCCTACAAGACAACGACCCCAAGCATACTGCGAATTTAACGAAAGAATGGTTTCAAAAGAAGAAAATAATATGTAAATAAAATACATCACCGGACCTTAATCCAATAGAAAATTTGTGGCGTCTTTTTAAATCTGGTGTCCACAAACGGTGTCCCAAAAACCTTACTGAATTAAAGGTTATCTGCACGGAAGAATGGAAAAAAATACTATCAAGTGAATGTGAAAAGTTAATTTCCTGCTATAACAATCGTCTCCATGCTGTTATTGCAAATAAAAGGTCACGCCACCAAGTACTAATGTCATAATTTTTTTGGTCAAATACTTTTGTCACTCTTTACTTTTGCTTCTGTTAAATTTTCTTGTTATAAGTGCACATTTGACTGTTCTGTTTAAATATTCTATTATATTTATGTTGTATAAACTTCCAGTATTAATTATCCTAAAGCAGTCCCTAAATTTTTTAAAATACATAAAAAATATAGTTGTGCAAATACTTATGTCTAGGCACGGTATGATGTATCACTGTAACCCTTATTTATTATATTTCTCATTGCTCATATTATAACTACTGAGAAAAGTCCAAATTTTTATAAGTTATGAGAGGTAAATGAAATTATAAAAATTTAGCGCCTGGAAGATCGGTAACAGATTTCACGAGTAAAATGATATCACGTGGAGACAGCACTCAATTAAGGACCAGCTTGTCTGCGATGACATCACTGTTGAGCATCGATAGTCTATTTAATACTTCCTTGTGCCTAGACTATCAGCTTTATCACTACTGATGGAGCTACAACCGCTTAGCATTTATGCATGTGGAAAGTAATTTTAGCGATGATACTTGTAATCTTTGTAACATTATTTTTTCGATAAAAGTTCGGTCACTTTGTAAGAGGCTAAAATTTTGATGGATAGAACTCGTTTTGAACGAATAACTCATGATAGCTAGCTAATTTTTTTTAAATTATCGATAGACATTAACCTTTTTAAGCGGCTAAATTTAGGTAATCGCTCAATAGACATAACTCATTAATAAAGAGCTTCCTTTTAGGGACGTTAACAAACTACGAAGTTCAATGCAGGCGCACGGAGAGAAGCCGACAGCAGACAGAGCGGCTCTGTCTCGCGCCTGTCGTTAGCTCGCGATAAATCGGCTCTAAGTCATCACAAAACGCCATTGGGAGCCCACGTGTCCTCTCAGATTACCCACTTACTTATCAGGGCTGTTATCAGAAATAACAAGCGCAAGAAGTACGCCTGCCAGACCGTGAGAAGTCCACTGTCGACATTTCTGCTACGAACAAGAGGTCCTGCGCTGTGTGGCTATGGGGTAGAGAGGGAGTATGATGAGGTGCGTGTGCTTTCAACACTAAATTCGGGCAATTTCTCATTAGTTTGGTAAGCATCGCATCCAGGTGAGATGACTATACTAAACGAGTTTCTTGTTTTACTTTTTCTTGATCCAGAAAAGGCGTATATCGCTTATCAGGATGATTCCCAGACGGGATGCAGTTATCACCCATCTTATTATGTGCAGTAGAACTCCTCAAAAAAGTGAGACAGGCATAGTGTCTCAGTTTCGAAAGGAGTCTCAATGTGGAGTTGGCCAGTTTTGAAAGTATGCTTCCATATTTGGCTAACACCATAAGAAATCGCGACGTAATACAATAGAATATACTGTACTACTGATTAAATTTTACTAAATTTTTATGCTGGTCAGTCGATATGGTGTCGGCCAACGACACAATTGGCGGCAGATGGTGCCGCATACCGTCTCCCTTTCAGCAGTTTTCTCTGTTTCGGAAGTCTCAGTTTGAGGAATTACACAGTACCACTTAGTTTCACTGCGGTTCTGGGAGCTTTGAACATCGAGATCTGCTTCAGCGTTCATGACTCAGCACTCACTTAGTTTCACATTCAACTGAGCAAGTCGCGAATGATTAACGTAGCTTGTGAGACTTGCCTTGACCTAATAACAACTGCTACTTCTAACTGAACTGCTGAATGCGTCAAGAATCATCGATGGTGAGCAGCACTTCTACTCCCGCATTTCTCAGCTGATCGTCTTCAACGCCTCCGATGAATCATTTCGTGTCGTGTCTACTAATAAAGTGCCGTTCCTGCTAAAACCAGAGTCGGGTACGCGATTAGTAAGATGTTAGAGAGCAGGACAGCAAGGTGCTGCGACTGAGGTCCCTCCCGTTACAGCGGCGACTGTTCGGTATCGATGTAATCCGTATGGTAGCAGTTTATACTCTGATGGGTGTCGGTATACCATTCATTGCCGAAATCGCGTTCGGCATAGTGTGGCTCCGGTGTTCTAGTCAGCCGTGAATTTATATGCAGCGGTTTTTAGCAACATCTAAAGAGGCTTGAAGTTGTTTCGTACTTCGTTTGGGTCTACCTGCCCCATGGGGCCCAGTTGTCGGGTTTTTGATATTCACATGAATTAAGTGTCCGACTCCACTGACACCAATGATGACAATGCATTTGGAGATACAGGCTCCGGTGATCCCTAGCAGTACCAGCAAAACATCAAACAATGGCTCGCTCAACTGGATGAGCGACCGTGCAGCTTGCACGTCGTTCCGAGACTACTTAATGGGAGTCGGTAGTGTACATCCGATACCACTCCAACTTTAGCAGTAAAGTCACTTCAGACGTGTAAGGTCATGACACCAAACGCTCGTGTCTGCAGACAACGGGACCACACCGTCCCTGTCTGCATAATAAAGCTACGCTCTAAATATTACCACTTGCTCAAGAGGGACCTGAGATTCTCGCGCGCTCGGCCCCCACATCATTGCGGTAAATAACTTGGACTTTGGTTTACAGATGAAGAAAACAGAGGGTGGATATGAGTGATGGTAGAGTAGGGCACTTCTGAGTAATTGGAACACTACGAAGAAATTTGCCTGCACGTTCGACAGATGTGCTTGTAAATAGTGCGTATATGTCCTTGAGTAACTAGCTTCTCACAAGAGGAAACTAGGGCAGAAGTGAAGGCGTTTTGCACTCGTGAAGAAGTAAGCGTTGGTGGTCTTTGGGAACTTTCCCCATGCAGCCAGCCGAAGAAATTTGATCGTTAGTGCCCGAAATTTTCATAAACTGCATTAGTGACAACTTTTCCTCCTAAAACTCCTTATAAAAGCGAAGGATGTAAAGAGGATGCTGCCATTAAATGCTGGAGACTAAAGCAAAGAAAAAGTTGACTAGCGATTGGCCCTTCCTCGTTTGTATTCCTTCTATAGGGACCATGTAAAACGTCAGTTTCTAGTAAGAATATTCTTGTTTGACATCATTTGTGAACTTTGCTGGACCTTGCAGGGTTGAGCGTCAGTTTTTGCATAAATAAAGTATTTTTATATGAGACCGAATGGTCTTATTGGGCAGTGATGGGTCAAGCGTAAATGGAGGAGCCAGCTTCAAATTTTAGTTTCATCAGGATTTGGTGAATATTGTTATCTTTTTAATAAATCATGGAAGATTGGATTGTAACTATTGATATGCTTGCGCAAATGAGAAAGTGAGTTGTGAAAATAAAAGGTACAATATACTGTATATTTTAGCTCAAAATTAGTGTGGCGATCTGAGATAATATGTGACGATAAGAACGACATGTTAGAACGAGAAGAAGGTAAAGAAAAGTTTGGCAACCTAAGATGAAAACAAAGTAAAACAAGCTATGACGTTAACAAGCTGAAGATAAGTAAGACATTCTAAGACGAAAACAAAGTGAAGAAAAGAAAGACTGTTATGAAAACATGGATTCACAAAAAAAAAGAAAATACATACATAAATATAGATTTGTACAACTACATATAGCTACACATAAGAAAGTAATTAATGTCTTTAGAAAATAGGTTTATCAAGTAAGAATGTAGTGTTCAACATTTATGCATGAATGTTC
>LQNS02277217.1:15057390-15069056 GCA_001587735.2 Parhyale hawaiensis
TTCCCCAATCCTCTATATCCTACTAACATAATGGCAATAGCTCAAAGAAGCCGGGGTGTTAGTCCCGGTGTCTCTTTGGGAATGGGCCTTTTGGTTCGTTTACTGCCGCCTATCTAATCTAAAAAAAAAAAAAAAAAAACCTCAACTTTGTTTCAGTCCAAAATAATCTGATTAATTGCAACTCTCCAGAAGTGTGATATTGCTTAATGAAGAAATTAAGTAGGCCAGTTTTTTACCCTAGTAGTAGTTTTCTTATCAAAAAAGCGCTAACACAGACGCTGTGAAGAATTTCGCCGGTAATAGACCCACCTCCTGGAAACAATTTTGGTTTGTCCGTAATTTGATCGAAGTATAGTAAGACCAACTGTTACTCAGAGGTTTAATTAATCCAAAAATTGGAATAAAGAAAATGCTTCTATCATATTTTTGTCTAGTGCTCACTAAATATTAAGAAGAAAATAAGCGCTGTAAGAATTTTGGAAAGTGTTGGAATATTGTTATCAATGAACAAAAAAATTGAATTCATTTTACCCTTAAGCAGCTCTACAAGTTAAATGTGCTGCATATATAAGTCCTTGTGTCACGATAAAATTTCATTGAAATGTAATTTAAATCTAATTTTTCTTGCAAAATATTGATCTAGTATCACTTTCTGCTGCATAAAGAGATTTAGCATTTTTACCTCCGCCATAGAGATTATGTTTTCGTCGTGTTTGACTGTCTGTCACCAAGATAACTCAAAAAAGTTACTAGTCGATTTGGACAAAATTCACAGGGATTCTTAGGTATGTTAGGAGGAACAGATGATTAACTTTTGGTGAAGAAATGTCAATCCGTTTGTTTGTTTGTTCGCCACATTTTTCTCAATGCCATTACTCGAAAAGTTATGGATGGATTTTTATGAAAGTAACATGAGTTGTTGAGTATTTAACAAAGAGTATATGACCAAATTTTTAGTTATGATCGGTTTGTTCGTTCGTTCGTTCGGTTGTCACAGTTTTTATTTCTATGCTTGTTAGCACAATAACTCAGAAAATAACGAATGGATCTTCATGAAATTCATAGGGGTTGTTGGTATTGTTAAAAGACATAAATTATTAAACTTTGGTGCAGATCGGTTTGTTAGTTTGACTAAGGTTTGTCATAACATTTGTTAGCAGTATAACTCAAAAAGTTATGAACGGATTTTCAAGAAAATTGCACAAGCTGTTATTACTATGAAAAGCCACAAATGATCAGATTTTGGAGTAATAAAAAAAATTATGGTTTCAGAGCCAATTGGAATTTTTCTCTACCGTTTCCTCGCAGGTGGAGGTGTGCGCTCTCAGAGTGCTCTAGTTTAACATTTTTTCTTCTGAAATCTAGCAGGAAAACACAGAGTTCATTTGGCAACACTGTAGGTGACCTTATCTGGACTTTTACGAACGTATCTCGAATACAGTATTACGATTTCGTCCGGTCCCAATCTCTCGTATAAGTCGAGAGTAATATGTATTCCACTTTCCAAGTCGGACATCGACAGTCCCAACCGTAATTGTGTTGCTGCTTAAACCTGTAGGACGTTTGTTTGATACCAGTAACTCGTTCAGATGACGTTAATTAGGAACACAGATTTAATTAAAGTAAAAGGGTGACACCCCCTGTTTCTAGCTTCACGCTGTTGCCTTTCAGCACCAGTTTTGCTCTGTTTCTGAAATGAATGTCAGTTTGGGAACTCCTGATGGTGACATTTTGTTAAAGTGATTTACGAATATGCCATTAGCAAAACATGAAAAGATGTAGAGATATCATTACTGAACGTACATCAGTATAGTCGTTATGTACTTTTCTGATAATATTCCTTAATTGATCATTTAGATTACAGGCCCCAATACAGTTTTAGTTATACGGATCCAAACCTATGTTGTTTAAAAGTGTTTTCATCAATATTTACTTACTGCATTCTATACTGAATGGTATACCTGTTAGTATAATAAATGCACTTTCCCAGTATCACAACTAAGCCTAAAAAACTATCCGGTTTTGAACTATTCACGCGTTAAAGCTGCCAGTTTTCAGCCCCTCCTGAGAGCACCGCAAGTTGCTATCACCTGTCGCAATCTCACCTTACTTCCGGGTCCACACCCGAAACAGGGCCATAAGAGCAACATCCTCTGCAGCTAACTGCATTCCAAGGCCCGGGACAGGTGCGTTCAAAGCCTTGGGCTTGAAGAGGCTCCTCCTTTGATTAGTAAAGTTTGTTTATGCAGAACATCTTTTAGATCTCAGCGGGCTCCACTACACAGGCGCTGTACAGCCCCGTGTAAATTTCGTTCTATGCTCTAGTCAGCGACTTCATTTGTCAAGAGTGCGCATGAATCTTCATGTGATTAAACTGAAATATGCGCTCCAGGTATATGTACTTATCCTGTACGCCAGTTAAGGGTTGCGAACGCGAATTAATTTAGGAATGTAGAGCTTAGTCACGTCCTCGCTATAGCAGAACTTACCCATTCTGTTGTGTTTTTTGCATTGGTCTGTTCTGGCCTGGAAGTCGTTGCCCGAGTCGTGCTCGGTTGTGTGGATATGCAGGCGTTGAATTCAGCTGTTAATAGTTTTTCTGTGAAATTTTCTTAGTACAAAGCTTCATTTGGATTTCATTACCTGTCCGTGGAGATCCGGTCGTGTAGTTATAATAACTAGCTGGACCCGTGGAAATTTCACGGTTAGTGAACGTTTTCACCCACCTTATTTAACCTGTGTACATCTCGTCTAACCTTTCCAACTATTTCGATTTCACCACTGAATTACGCATTTGGTCTGTCAGAAAAGAATTCGCACTTGTGCCTTGATAAAGATATAGAAAATGTTCTTTTATGTATTTGCACGCCTTTTTTTAAGCTCTGCTTCCCACAGTTTACATATAATTTAGCCCTCCATAAGGTTAAAGGTTTCAATTTTTTGTCGGTGCATTAGATTTTTCCCATTTTGGAAGCCGTGGATATTGATCAGTAGCCTATCATTTTTCTGCTTTGTTCTGCTATAGCTTTATAATGAAAAAAACTGATTCGGTCAATTTCTTCACTCGCAAGAAGATAATCTTCTATTCTCGAGATATTGTATTTGCTCAGACATCGCACTGTAATGGCTGACCCTTTCCCAGCAGCACATTGGCTTCAAGAAGACTTCAGAGAAGAGATGCCCAATAATACCCGTTGTGTTCACCCGTGGCGTATACTGGCTACGAAACTCGCGTATTAGAAAAGTTATCCGCTACCATTTGAGCGAATAGAATGCAGCAAAAAAATGAAAAAGCGGTAGGTAGATATAATACGGGTGATATGATTTACATTTGAAGTCAAATCTCTAATTTCCTTCTATCTATTATTGAAGGGCGTAACACACGATCCGAAGGTAGGAACAACGCTAATAATATTTTAGAAGATATGTAATAGCCTGCCACGTCTGAGAATAGTAGTGACACTTTTATAAATCAGCCTGGGAACACGTGTTTATTTTAGGCACACGGCGTGTAATATTGAGCCACACATATTGCCAGCTCTCTGTTACTGCAGAAGATGAAACTGTATTTTAGTATAACACTGCAGGTATGCTTCTCCCACAGAAATTGCTACCTCTTGTTGTAGGCACTAAATTTGGTTTTAGGTATGGACGCCGCCTGTATACTGAAGCTGCACGAACTAATACCGGTTGCAGTGCAGTAACAGAAATTGATTTTAGGCACGTCGTCTGCGTGCTTCAACCGCACGAATTACCACTTGCTACCTCAAATAATGGGAAGTGCCTTTAGACACACCGCTTGGCAGGGACGGCTTACTCGGCAATCAAATGAACATGCTCCTGAACAGAGAATTGTAGCTACAGATACGACAAATACACGCACGCCCCTTGCACAATGCTGGACTTACCTATGACTACTGACACTAAGTCTTGACCAGAGACTCTGGACAACTCAAGACAGTGAGTGCTATGGAGTACCGTGCACGACAAGGCCGACACCAGCAAGCAAATGAGCCCTCAGATGTCGCCTGAAATAAGCCTAATGAATAGTGGGCGCTGTTCTTTTCTGCCCTAATGAGATTGGCTGCGAGTGAATTGGAGTTTTCTGACGTAACAATACCGGCCAGTACGGCATCGTATCTCGGACTTGGCTTGCTGCTCTTTCTATTCAATAGATTTGATTAGTGTCGCAGTAGGTAATTCATTTGAGCAATGCACTTTTGTATTATAATTCTATATGAGAATAATTAATGTGATACGTAATTCCCGGAGAAACGGGTATCTGCAGCTTGGAATATGGATCTTATTGTGTATTCCTATGATGAGACATCAAGACAGGGTCTCGCCAAAGAAATGACAGTTTCTCCAGTTAGACAAGCTAAGTCTTTTACTGCTCAGGGGTCTGCTTAGGGATAGCAACCATCCCAATAAAATGAATATGACACACTGGCTACGCGCATAGAGTGCCGCAGCTCGAAATGTAGTTCAGGAAATCAGGCTACTGTCTCCAATACAGTAATGTCTGGAACTGAAGAAAATGAAGAGTTGCCCAATATAGGTTTCTGCCTTCCTCTTGTTGTATGTGGGGTTCATCACTCTACTCCTATGCTGCTGAATGGTTAGACATAGGCATGCTGTGGAACGCGTCATCTCAAAACAGCACGCGTTCCTGTGCTCCGAGCGGAAGTACCTAGCTTGACGTGTTAGTACAACACGGAAACTGCACTATTTCAGGCTGTCTGGGCAGGCTAAGGTAAATACCGGGCTTTGCAAAAGTCTTGACCTATTTTAATAATTTGTTATCCGAAGTTCGTAAAAGCTTTGTTTATAATGCACCATCTTGCTGAAACACGTAATCTCCATCTCTGACGATTTTTCTGATCCAAGGAAGAACTTTTGTGGCCACGATATCCCTGTACTCAGCCCCTGTCAACCTGTAACTGCCCTTGAACCACACTGGAGGCATCTTCTCTCCATTGGAGGCCACAACGCCAAGTATCATCACAGAGGTCGGATGCTTTGTTGTGGAGACCTAACGAACATCAGAGATGGCTTGGCTAAAGCTCACTACTCGATCGTTCTGTTTGTTGAAGACAGGATCCACGGTGAAGGTCTTCTCACCTGAGAAAATGATGACTCGATTTCCATGACTTTTCATGTCGTTAAGAAGGCGGGAACATCGCTCTTGGCGCTTTTTAACCATGTTAGCAGTTAGCAGCGGTCTTTTCTGACGCTTTAAGCTCTTTCCACCTTCACTCTTGACAGCTCTTGACACGGTTGACACAGAAATCTTCTTCTCCTTCGCAAATTCAGTCATTTTGAGTTTCGGATCATTTTCAAAGGATCTTCGAACATTCTTCCGTTGAGTAACTTGTGGTCTGCCTGAACGTGGTCGATCTTTGAGGCTTTCATTATTCTTAAGGTGGTTTTCGACCCGTTTCACCGTTTATAAACTGACATTTTGCAACCTAACAATGTATGCCTTCTGGTGACTCGCACGAAGGAGAGCTGCCATCTTTATCATTTTTGTTTTCATTACCAACAATGTATAAAAACGAGCACTGTTATCAGTTATTATATTATCTGAAATAGTTTAGGAATGAGTCATTGTCAATAAATTTCATCGAGTCTTTGAAATGAGTTTCACCCTTTGAAAATACAAGACAGGTTAGGACTTTTGCAAAGCCCGGTATTTCCTATACATACACGAGAAATCTCGCAGCATCTGACGCCACACTTGTTCTATATGCACCACTAACCACAACTGTGCTGATTTTAGGAACTGGGCGCCATTGGGGTGTAGCAAACATTCTTAAAATCTTACAGCTCTTTTGAGCGAAGCAAAAGAGGTGTTCTATAGGCGACAGAATGACGCTCTACTTGTGTGTCCACGCTCCGTGCGTAAATGTCTTTTGGGGTTTCAGTGCTGTTCATGTTCCGGTCGTGGAAACTGTGCTATGCTGTGGGCCGTGAGCTTACAAGAGGACTCCTGCGGGCACTGAAAATGTTAGGTTTGCACGTTTCACACGTGCATAAGAAATCTTCTAAACATTTAAAAATAATTTCAGGATTTTCCACCTGTCACAATTCTACAGGAATGTATGAGGCTGTGAAAACCAAACAGAAAAAATATAAATATTTTTATCAGGGGTTATTTAATAATTCACAATTCCATTCCGAAATGCACTGCGATGGTGAATTTGTAGCCCTTAAAATAATAAAAAATTATATATTTCCTTCAACATGGATTCACACATGATGGCGATAGTCTACATTTTATTGCTATTGATATTACCTTGCGCGTGAAGGCCAAATATTATGCAACAATACAAGGGCCATTATAGATGAATACGAAGGTTAGAATGCTAAGGTCATTTCTTTAATAAAGGACGAAATGTAAAGCCATCAAAGGACTCTTATCAACAGAGAATATATTCTCGGTGCATAACTGCGGCATATATTGCAGGTGGTACTAGTACGATATTGCCTCATAAATGAATGGTGTCTAGGGTAGGTCATAAATCTCGTAATTCTAAGGTTATCGCAAGAGCTCCGTTATCGTCAAGGTCAGTGCCGACTCCGGGTAATTAAAGTGGGGATGCCGCCGCACAGGTTCTCACCAAGATAATAATGATAATATTTTAACAATTATATATAGAGAGTGGCTACCGACGTAACACATATGCCAGAAGTCAACCTCCAGTTCATGCAACAATTACCATTTTTTTTGCACATGGACCAGTGTACTATCGACCGTAAGAGAGGATGGAGTACTGCACTCATTGTCTGAGGGCTTCAGGTTCACTTCCTTGTCATGTGAGTGAGTATGGCGCTGGTTCGGATTGCAGTGTCAGCGTTACTGACTTCCAGAATCCACCACGAGGGTATTAACCAACCAGCTATGGAAATAGTCGGTGGTAGGGGGGGGTCGCAGTTGTCATATATGGGACTTTCATCGTTGATGCCATAGCTTTGACAATCTGTGATTGCCTGCAGCCGTTCATTCCTTTAAGACCAAGATTTATTTACCCCACGAACCACTACATGTCGACTATTCCTTGGCCAGTAGCAGCCACTGGTCAGGGTCGTTCGTACTGCACTATAATAATAGTAGCAGGATACTGGCTTGATGGCCCGACCTTCATTAAGATAAGATTTAGGGTTATTGTCTGGAGTGCGAATCGAGGGAAGGGAAAACAACCCGAACACAGGCTGCAGATCCAACTGATAAAAAGGGTCTGCGATTCAACTTTTTCAGCGACTAACCCTAACTTGTCAGGAAATGCAGGCCTAAGCGTTCAATACGTCAATTTGGAAAGAGTTTTAAGCACTAACCGAAAATCAATTGCACTTGAGACTGTCAGAAACGCCGTAATCTAGACTGCCCGTGACCTGTTAGATCAGTAAAACCGTATCCTAAGTATTCCCTTTGCTTCAGCTCGATTCTTGGACTCGGAGTAGGTTATGTAGATTTTTAAGTACCAAAATATGGAGCGAGACGAATATTTTTCTAATATAAAAGCACTGCCGAACCTGATTCAGGATGCAGTGGTAACAGCTTTTCTATACTAACTAGAGTGCCCGCGCTGTCAAAAATGACAGCGAAGAATTTGTGATGACCCGTCTTCATTGATCATAGTTTCCTCATTAACTTCCTTAGGTAGGATGCACTGCCATAGCCCGCTTGAATTATGGAAAGTAGCAGATAAGCATGTTAGGGCTGAGCAACGCCAAGCTTTCCTTCGGTGATGCGCTGAAAAGCAATCGTTTTTATTTTGCCCGCAGTCGATATTGTCTCCCAATAAATACTGAGCTCTGTATCCAGGATATTCGATGATGTGACATAACTAGGAAATTTTTCCTTAGGTGTAAAGTTGGTCTGTTCAAAGAAGAACCCAAATTAGAGAAATTTATTTGCTACTATGAAATCCTCGTTCTTTAGCCGCCTGCTGACCGCTGAAGTATATCTTACCATTTGCTTCGTTTCATTCGATGATTATGCAGCCCATAAGAGGTGTATTAATTTACCAGTGAACTGAAACCGAGCATGCCAGTGCTAATTTCTTCCTGTCTCTTTCGTTAAGAGCATGATACGAAACATATAATATATAAATAAAACATAGTAATTTGTAAATAAATAGATAAACAAACGGCGGCCATTCTTTGTATTAGATAGATGATGAACGGAAATAACAAATGAAAGCATTATAACTCTAAAATCTCGGACCTCCACTAAATTTATTCCGTTTGTAGAATGGCATGAAAATATATGGCATAGACACCCATAACACTAAAAATATGCCCCACGGGCACCCACTTTGTGAATGGAACCCGATTTTACCAAAAATGGGCATAGCCACTTCTGGCTCTAAGCCCTCGATAGGTAGTTTTATAAGTCTGTCTGTGGACTATCTTGTCTTTTATTGGGCATTGCCCTGCAAGGCGGAGGTCTGCCTTCTCGGAGAGCAGCTGTAGTTACTCCAGTGGCGACATGGGCGTAATGATATGGAAATTGCTACGGGTAATACACAACATGAACCATTTTGTGACGTCATCAGTGACACGTACCTACTGTATAATGCACACGCACATGCAGACATGGAGACAGAGAGATACCTCGCTCACATCAGCTTGGGAGAAAAAGAAAATCTAACTGCTTAATTATGCAGGAGCTACACCATACAAACGCACGATCGGCTTCTGAGTGGACTTACAGCTCCCACGTCGTTCAACTTACGTTCCAAGGTTATCATGCACTGCTGCCGACTTTCACTGTGTAGCCAGTCAACTTGCGGATTGAACCCCCGCTTCACAAGCTGAGCGTGCGACTTCCTAGCGTGGGTTCGGTATCAAAATAATACGTACGAGATCTAAACAATAATTGGAGGGCTAATACGAAAAGTACAGCAAGACTTTCAGTTTAATCTAATGAGTTACTGTATTTCTCGAATTAGCCCTCTAGTTACTCTACTACAGCTGTCCATCGTAGTAGTAGTAGTGCTTATAGTTGCTTAAAAATACAACTGTAAAGTATTTACTGCAGTCAATACTCACCAAACAGATGAGAAGGAAACAGATGCGACAGGCGCTTCTCATGCTGACTTTGATCTTCCCTGCAGAGGTCGCTGAGGCCTACACTACCAGTTGTCGTCTAACAGACTTGACAGCTTCATTATACCAGAGCAGTGCTACCTACTGCTAGTCATTCTGTAAATTGCAAAGGAAATGCAGAATTATTATCACAATTAACACGATAATCATGTTATCATTATTCATATAAATTACTCTATTCTTATATCAACTATTATTATTATGATGCTGGTGGCCCACGCCTTCAGAAATGATGGTAAAAAAAATTACTTGAACCTAAATACCCGTTGCCTTCGCCGCCTTTTCCTCGGCAAAGGGTTTGTCAAAAGCATATTAAACAGTCTGCCTATAGCTTGAAGTTATCAATAGTGAGACTGCATTTTACGTAGCACTGATACCGTTTATCTGTATTTCCATTAATTGCTACAATTTTAAAGCTGTGGAAATTCCACAGACTAGCATTTTTGTCACTTGCCTGCTCAGCCATCAAAAAAGACAGCGATGCTTTTAGGGTGATACATCTGCAATTATCTTACCTTGGTTGCTAATTTGTTGATGAAGGATAATACACTGCAATTGACAACTTTGCTAACCAAAAGAGGTGTGCTCACCCAAGATTCAAACTCCGCTAAACAGTGCTATATGTCCTTGCTTCTGTCTCGCAACATTCATCGGAATACTTTATATTTATATGCAGTCAAGCATCATGCAAAACATGCACTTTATTTGCGTAACCTTGACACGCAATGATATTAATGCACTCGCAAATTATTTGCTCCAACGAAAAGCTGTCTCATATATGTAGTGGGTGTCCCAAAAGTAAGCGGACCAAACTTCGAGTATGTTTTTATACGGATATACGGTTATATACGGATATATACGGATATATCTAAAACTAACTACAACACTCTGAGAGAGCATACCTCCGCCAAGCAAGGCAACGGTAACGAAAAATTCGAATTGATTCTGAGACAATAATGTTCTTTCTATCAACACCAAAACCTACTCATTGGTGCCTTTTAACAGTATTATTAGTTTCTGTAATTTTCTTGAAGATCCATTCATAATTTTTTGCGTTATGTTGCCAACAAACATTCTAACAAACATTAGTCAAGCTCACAAACAGATCAACCGATCATCATCAAAATTTAACCGTTTACGTCTTTTAACATTATTAACAACTCCTGTGAATTTCATAGAGATCTATTGATAACTTTTTGAGTTATTGTGCTAACAAACCTAAAACTAAAAACAGTGATAAACTAAAGAACGAACCAACAGATCATCACAAAAATTTAGTCATTTACTGTCGTGATACCTATACTTACGTGGCCACCAATATTGGTGGCTGGGCCTAATTACTAGGTTGAATTTTGGCTACTTTGTTTATACTTGTAAGCTTGTAAGCATATTCTGTGAACCCATTGTGTTCTTAATAAAAGCTAATTATTAATTATTATTATTATTAAAAGTTCGTCTAAGTTTCATAAAATTCGTCCATAACTTTTTGAGTTATGGCATTAAGAAAAATACGGCAGAGAAATGAACAAACAAATGGATGAACGGATTTTCACCAAAAGTTAATCATCTCTTCATCCTAATATACTAAACAATCCCTGTAAATTTCGTCAAAAATTACCGACAAACCCGACGAAAACATAACCTCCTTGGCCGAGGTAATAAATAACTGGCGGGACCCTTGGAAATTTCACGCTTATTTATTGTTTTTTTTCTTATAGCTTTGTGTGACCTGAGGCAGGGCTTCTAACTTAATCCATCGTTATACTAAGGGCCGCGCCTAACCCTGTCTATCATTAAGCAGGTGGTCTACCTTAAACCTCCTCTAACCGCTCTTAATATTCTGATTTCACACCTGTGAAGCTCACATTTTTTCTGTCAGCAAAGCATTATCACGTGTGTCTTGATAATGACTTAGAGGCTCGACGGTACTTCTTACATTGTTCTCTTCTGCATTTGCAAGCTTTTTCTAAGATCTGTTTCCCATAATTTACAGATAATTTAGCCTTCATAATCTTACGAGTTTCAATTTTTTGTCAGCACCCAGTGGGAAATTATGGTTGTGATTATAGTAGATTATAGTGGTGTATGAGAGATTATAGTCGATTATGGATGATGAAACAATATGGTAGATATGTCGACCATAACATAATGTTGATTTTAGTTTATTTAGGTCGATATTGGTGGAGGCAATATTGGTTGTTTATGGTTTGTCAAGAAACGAAGGTCTTTGGTAATACATGGATGTTTGACGACTATATATGGTAGATGGTTGTACAAGGATTTTTAAAGACTATATATGGTAAAGCATATGTTAGAGCATAACTATGGTAGCTTATGAACGGATTTCCGTACGTACGATCATGAGGGGAATTCCTCCCATTGTATGGGGCAGAATATGTATAGATTGCCATGGGCTTTAATAATATGGCTGGAATTCCCAACATTATCGACCAAAATAATATTGTATGACTATAAGCTTGAATGCAAAACATCTAAAAATTCATATCATAGTGCAAAAATTGTGCATATTTTCAGTCTTTTCTTTCCTGTCGATG
>LQNS02277217.1:15069664-15107054 GCA_001587735.2 Parhyale hawaiensis
GTAGATCATGGTTGTGCAGCTAAAACCTTAATAGTTGTAATTGGGTATTTATGGTTGGGAATTATGGTTGATATTATGGTCGAAGGTTGTGACATATCTCTACCATACTGCACCCCATAAATGGTTGACTATGGAGGATATTTCGATAATAAACAACCAAAGTCTAGACCATAATCATAGTTGTTCTACTATTATCACAACCATAATTTCCGACAGGGCGTATCCGATTTGTTTTTTTGTTTGTTTGTTTGTTTGTTTGCACTATAACGGGACCTGTTGATATTGACTAGCACCCATCATTATTCTGCTTTGTGTGATGCGATAGCTATTGAACAAAGTACCACAGATGAGGCTAATATCTTCAGTTACAGCAGCGTAACACTCTTTGCTCAAGATGTCGCTGTATTTCCTTAGACATCGCACATTCGCTTCAAGAAAATACTTAGAGTTGAAAAAAACTCAAGGGGCGGAAAGAACACAGCTATGGTTGAAAAAACTCCCTTCCAGCGAAGGAAGTTCAGAGCTTCTTGTAAGTTGAATTTTCCCTTGTCTAATGCCTCGGAGAAAGTATAGAAAGTATAGACGACATAAGTCCTCGGCAGTGGGATCAAAAGAAGGTTCGCGGTGGCTTTTTCACGGCAGCTTTCTGCACCGCCATCCTGATGAGCTTCGTTCTCGTAGTCACTTTAGATATAAGACGCTCAATTGCGTGGCCTGCGCAACTTTATCAGCGGTTTATACAAGCACGAACAGGTTGGTGGCACCTGCTTGCAAACAATTATAGTGTTTCTCTTTAAGTAATTAACATAAACTGAGACTGTGCAGAAACACTGGACAGGTGTCTGATATAAAATGTTTAGGAGAAAATCTTCAATCACCTGCTGCCCCAACACAGAACACTCTTAGTTCTCATTAAGCATGAGGATCTATGGTATAATAGAGATACGCGATGCCGAAATAAAGATTTTTTTTACGAAAATTCAACATTTATAACTACTTAAAGAACCACTCTGAGGAAACAAAGATATGTTTTACATTTGACTGTAAGTGAACATTATTACTTAAAGAATGAAACTGCGTTCTCTGACGCAGTCTACCACGGGAGACGCACACATTTTCGTGTTTGGCAGAACTTTAGACTTTAACATTAAGTTATTTTCCTCTAAATTAGTATGTTTGCATGAAATTAAACAATCTGTTCAATATTTTTTATAAGACGCTTTTCCAATGTTCCTTGATACTCTCAATGTGTATATATTGATAGATATGGATATCAGTTTTTTAAGTAAATTTTCTTCTATATTTTAGGACACAGATAATTAGCAGTAGAATCAGATATACTTTCAAGATTCAGCCCTCTAAATTTAATCCCTCTTTTTTCAATGGCATTTTCACTTTGAGATGAACATTCTCTTGAAATTAATTCATTCTTTAGGGTTTTTTTGCTACACTGTTTCAATTGATGGGAGCTCCCGTTCCTGCCTTTCATTAACCATTCTGTGTATTCATTTCTTTAGGCAAAGTTCTCCCATCTACTTGAAATTTGAAGCTCAGCAAAAGGTCATAAGAATTATATTTCCTTTCAAGTCAGTATGCCTATTTGCCGTAGCTTCTGGATGGTGGTGTGTGAGGGGGGGGGGGATTAGGCGGGCTGCTTCAGGCTCATTCTGTTTTTTTCTACTGTCCTAGCTGTACATACTGTCCACCCGTACTAAATTTAGATTTTCAATTCTTCAGAAAAATCGACGGATATAGCACTCTGTATCCAATTCACTAAACCCCTTCAGTTTCCTTCCCGTCTGACGCATTGATTTTTAGTTAACAGGTTCTGCGAGCTTGCTTGTGCTGATGTAGTGCATGCCATTTAATAGCATCGTAAGACTGGCAGTCAACCAGTCACTCAGACAGGTTGACCTCCGATATTGGAGCTATTAGGGTGGGGGAGTTCCAGCCAGCTCGTACGGCAGCCGCTTTCAGCGACGGTGGCTAAGACGCACTCCAGTGTATTTTCACTCCGAGGATGTGCCACCATTACTTTTGTTAAGTCCTAACTTCATTGTCTCAAGATGATTTTTAGAAAAAGGTTATAAATTGAAATTATATTCTTCGTTGTAACCATCGTTCTGACTTTCATTAATATCTAAAATCAGAAAGTGTCGTTCATTTCCGTGTGTGTACAATACCTGTACTAGTGCACGCCGAAATTTTCTGCCTTGCTCTCCAAATCTGCGCGCCTTACAGTAAGCATTTAGTGCCGCAGGCTGTACTAGAGCAAAAGCGAAAATGTCTCGGCAACATTACCGTGTAAGTCCGCAGTGTTTGTTCAGACTCAGTTACGGTTGTATCTAGTTGTCATGGGCACAGCGTCAGTCAGACTTCACCGCGTATGGTTGTGCTATGCAGTGGGCTGTGGATTGAAGGGAGAATTCTCGCTTTGTGATCCGAAATCTCGTACAGTAAAACCGTCAGCCTCCATTTCTGGTAAAGTAGCAAGTAGTATTTCCTTGCGTAACTCTTACAAACTGCTGCCATAATTGCACGTATCAGCTGCTTGAGTGCTTACAGACTCGCAGTTAGCATCGAGTTCAAAGGCTTGGAATGAAAATTCCGTAAACACGTAAACGTCGCAGTATATAAAAATCACGGTGTAATTATGTTGATGTTTATAGGCTTCATTGCTTAGTTATGAGTCAATCAAAGAAGAAATCAATATTTATTTTTATGAAGCTCCAAAAGTCAAGATGTAGCGCAAAACGGGGAATGAAAGCGTACACTCGTATGCAAATGTCGGCTACACCACAATGTTTATAGAAGCATTTATAGATCTAGCCATTACAAATTACGACGAAAAAATTATGATGATGCTTCTCCATTTTAGTGCAATTTCTTTACTATTTACTTATGTAATATTCATTAAAACTGTCCCCTTGAAGGAACATGATATATTAATATGCTAGACCTGAACTATGCTCATCAGCAGAAGATCTTTCCTTCCCTGACATGCAGCAAAATATTTTTTTTTATTTGCGCGCAGTTAAGTACCACTCATTATATATCACGGGGTTGCAGTTTGAAGCTTTTTTGAAGAGGTTTAGTGTTTGTCAGGAGATCTTATATGCATTTTGCATGCTGAGTTTGGAAATGTAACTCGTTTTGTTCAGTTAGGTCAGATATTTTTACTATTTCAATTTGAAGAAAATAAATGATAACCAAATATTAATATATATTTTTCATATACCGCATAAATAATGGTAAATGTGCAACCTATGCCTTAAATAGAACACATCTAGAGTTCATGTGAATTTCAAGATGAAATACTTCTTCTCCATTACTCGGATATCCTTGAGAAACGCTCTCGTAGCTTTTCACTCAAATCACCACAGCTTTCCGGAATTTAGTCTAAATGCGAACCAAGGAAATGCATTTTAATGGACAGGTATTCACCTAGAGCTTGGTAGTTTTTCAGGAGCTCATTAATAACACGTTCATATTCTCGGTTTTGGTGGTTGCCTAGAAAGTTGATTACAATAGATAGATACAATAACTGGTGACATATTGTTCCTACCTGCAGTGTTGCCATTTTGGCCATTAATCAACGCATATTTACCTCCGCCAAGGAGGTGATATTTTCGTCATGTTTGTCTTTCTATCTTCTGTCTTCTGATTCTTCATTACAGGTTGCTGTCCAGAAGTTATTGAAATTGATAAATGAACTGTCAACTTGGTTAGAATTAAACAGACTTACTCCAAATGCAGGTAAAACCAAGTTAATGTTATTTAGTGCAAGAAAGGTCGATTCTCTTCCAGTGGTATCTTTTAGCGGTGTAAGATTAGAATGGGTTAAGTCTTTTAAGTACTTGGGAGTAATTATAGATGACAACTTGAAATTCTCGTTACATATATCTATGCTGTGTAATAGCTTAAGCAGGGCAAAAGGGGCAATATACGCTGTTTCAAAGCATATATATAGGAAAGCATTAATGTTGCTCTATTATTCGTTATTCTATTCCCATCTTATCTATGGCATAGTAATTTGGGAGGCGCAACGGAAAACCGTACTAAACAGATATGTACAATCATGAATGAAACGCTAAGGATAATATTGAATGTCAAAAGGGATACCAATAACATTCCTACTATGTCCACTAATGATATGTATTTGAAAATTGAAATGTTTAAAATTTAAAGACATTTATCACTATTTTCTTTTGAAAATTTTGCGAATGGCCATTTCTGGTGAGACCACATATTTTGAAAGCCATTTTAGTCATTTGATTGGTACAGACCAATATAATATTAGAGGTAATAGAATCAATTTGCCCGCAACTCGATTGGAAATTGATAAGCAATCTACTGTGTTTCAGTGCGTCAATATTTTTAATAGCTACCTGATGAACTTATACAGCCAATGAATCACCAGACTTTCAAACGAGAATTTAGGAATTATTGTATACGTAGCTATAGTGATATTTAAATGCTCTGTGCCTAATAAGTGTACAACACTTTTTATGGGTTTGTTTTCAGTTCTAGATTTTAGTTTTGTAGCAATTGTTTTTACTGTATAATGTTTGAATTGGAAACAATAAAGGTGTAAAGGTGTATTGATATCTACTGTAACCATTCCTACATATATGGGTTCATTGAATAGCATTTTAGTTCTTTTCATATGACAAGCTATCAGATTTGCATCGAATATTTTAAACGATTGAAAATTCGGCTTATTTGCAAGCTTCATTGCTTCTTGTTCAGTTTTTACGAATTTTACATCAGTTCGATTTCTAATCTGCTCTAAACACTTGCCGTAAACAGAATTCACCATTAACTTATAGAAGTCTTTCTCAAATTCGTTATCAGCAGCTTTTCTCATATTTGTATTTAAATCAACGTAAGGTTTCATCCAAGCTTTTTCTTCAAATTCTAACACTCTGTGAATTTTCGTTAATTCTAGCACTAAGACTAAATGCTGCGTCAGGTTTTTATAATATATTACATACTTGTTTTTGTTATATAGATTCGGTGTCAATTTTGAGACTTTATCAATCATATTTCCTGCCGCTAATGGATAATCGTTATGATAATCATGTAGTTCTTTTGGATACTCCAAGTCTAGTTCGAGAATGTAACCTTTCCCATCTGGTGGTTTGAATTAGTTTATTTTTTCAATCTGTTTTTCTGTTAACGATTTAAATTTCCCGGTTGGTAGTTTTTGACTCATTGCCCATCCGTAAAGGTTCTTAGCATCTAAATATGTTATATAACTATTTGACTTCTTAGGGTTATATGTTTCTGGAATATACGGATTATTTGCTTCAGCATATCTATGTGTTATTGTACTGATCTCTCCTCGGATGCCCTTTTCAAAGAATAATAATATATCAGGATCTTGAATTGAATCTAATTCTATTTTTGTATATTTTAATACAGCATCCCAAGATAATCCTGGAGCTGTATAATACTGTGCAGGATCTAAATTATAGACACCTAGGCAAGTTTCTCTAAAGTTTTCAAATATGTCTGCTAAAAGGAGTACATCAAGTTTAAGATNTGCTCTGTGCCTAATAAGTGTGCAACACTTTTTATGGGTTTGTTTTCAGTTCTAGATTTTAGTTTTGTAGCAATTGTTTTTACTGTATAATGTTTGAATTGGAAACAATAAAGGTGTAAAGGTGTATATTTGTCTGTCTGTCACCAAGATAACTCAAAAAGTTTTGAACCGATTTGAACGAAATTTACAAGGATTGTTCGGTATGTTAGGAGGAATACATGATTAACTTTTGGTGAAGATATGTCCATCCGTTTGTTTGTTTGTCTGCCTCATTTTTCTCAATGCCATTACTCAAAAAGTTACGGATGGATTTTTATGAAGTTAACACCAGTTGTTAGGTATATAACAAAGAGTAATTGACTAAATTTTGGTAATGATCCGTTTGTTCGTTCGTTCGTCACTGCTTTTAATTTAAGCTGGTTAACACAATAACTCAAAAAATAATAAATGGATCTTTATGAAATTTATATGGGTTGTTAGTAATGTTAAAAGACATAAATGCTTAAATTTTGGTGCGGATCGGTTTGTTCGTTTGTATGTTTGACTCATGTTTGTCATAACGTTTGTTAGCAGTATAACTCAAAAAGTTATGAACGGATCTTCACGAAACGTGCACAAGCTGTTAGTACTATCAGAAGACACAAATGATCAGATTTTGGAGTTTATACAAAGAAAATTATGGTTTCAGAGCCAATTTGAATTTTTTGCTACCGTTGCCTCGCTTGGCGGAGGTATGCGTTCTGAGAGTGCTCTAGTTCATAACTTTGTTAAAAATATATATAAAATACCTATGCACGCTCTCTAGAAGTCATTTTATTAATTTATTTCAAAAAATTGAAATTCAGTATACTTAAAATTCATCAGAAAAACACGTTATTTCCAATAATTTATGTTCTTAAAATTGAAATAGCATGAAAACCTCACCTGAACGGGCAAAACTGCTAACATTTCTGAATTCCGAATGCAAAAGCGATATAGAAACACTTGAAAAACTCTAAACCTCAAAAATTATGCAGACCAAATTACATAAACTAGGCCATCACTGCATTACCCTTTTATTGAATTAGTCATGAATACATGTACTTTATTACATCTCGCCATCCCATCGCAAAAGTTTGCAATTCCACAAAATCCACCAAGTCCCCGAATTTCACAAAGTCCCAATAATTCACAAAGTCCTCAAAACTCACCAGATTCACCCGGTCTAGCAGGTCTCGAGCCCAGGCCTATGGTAATTAATAAGCCGTTCCCATGTCCAAATTCTCGATACCGCAAAATCTTTGAAAGTCTCCGGACAGACAGACAGACACACGGACTGACGGACAGACAGACAGCTCTCTTATTATAGTATAGATTTGAGCCTGGATCATACATACTCCACGATATCATATAAGTCAAGGCCTTCTGCATGAACGAAAGCTATTTCATCAAAGGATGTCGTTAGGCTAGTAAACAACAATTGCTGTCGCAAAATTATGATGTTTTCGCCCCTCTGCTGCACTGTGAAGAATATCTAATGCCTTTTTGCTCCGTTGATCATGTGCTTAATTTGAGTGTGAGTTCAGAGCAGCTAAAGTTTGGGTGTGAAAAGAGAGTACAAAACAGGATGCTAACGAAAGCTTAGAAAGACTGTAGCTATCTTCATTGCTTGGGTTTCAACGTTGGCAAAGCAAAAAGTGCCTTCTTAAATAAGCTTACCATATTTTGTCATAATCTGGTTAATTTTTCACTTATTATTTCTCAAGAGAGTTTGACCACAGTTTCCAGTCTGCCAGAATTTCCACGTATGCATTTTCTTCAAGTGTGGGAGAAAATGGACGAGCAAGATAAGTAAATGAACAAATATTTGTATTGGTCTCTATTTCATTGTTTGATAAGTATATACAGGCACAGCGTACTGAAAGAACATCACAAGTTCATATTAAAGGAATTTAAATTTTGCTGTTCGTTTCAATTAAGCAAACGAAAAACGTCATCGTTGTTTATGAACTAGTGCAACCAAATTTTTGACCGGCCTAGAAGCTAAAAACGGAAATAAGCTTCTGCATGAGGCGACTAAAAAATGTAGTGGGACACAATTCTTTTTTTTTTTATCACTTAAACTGGTGCCCATAGCTCCGTTAACACTTGATCGGCAACTATCAATAAGAGCTTTTTAATTTTTAAGTTATTTTCAAAATACCGTCGGGTGTTTACCCGTTGGCCTTAATGTATGGGTTACCCCGCCGGCACTATTATATATGAATGCGTCTAGCATCTATGGGCTCCTTGATATGTACTCGCGGAAGAAGGGGATTCTCAGCAATACGTGGCGGCTACCGTGGTTGAGGGTATGCATAATCACTTGAATTACTGGCTTAGTACAATATTATGTTAAGATGACATCGGCAAGATTGGTACAATTACGTGGTAAGTACAGTACAACAGAGGCTGTACTACTCAAAGAGCTACTGATAGAGCCTGGTGCTGGCCACCTCATACAGTCTGTTCGGATACACAAAATCTGGCTATTGAGTGCAGTGCTGCGGCTTTTATACTCTCACTAGAAAGGCTGTGCCTGGACGGCACATCAGTAGTTTATGCTGTAATATGAAGGATATCTCTCGAAAGGGAAGAGATGTTTACATATGCAAGCTCCGTTGAAGAAACGTAGTTGCTCTTACAGACACCATGAAATGAGCTGTAAAAGTAGTACAGGTAGTAGACATAAAAGCCCGATTCAAAACGAAAGATACACTGGCATCTCAATGAAAAAATAGCCATACATAAAAGATAGGTACAATACCATTCCGTAGGGCGCAATACAATCCTTTATTTTAGCTACAGTACAGTACATCATTATTTACGGCAATTTTTCGTTCTGGATTTTCAAATGTTGATAAAACTTCTGAATATCGCAGCTGTACAGTTACGGATAAGAATGTAGTTCCATAACGACTATGATAGTACCTTTATAGTATCCGTGACAATTTATAGTTTTCACCGCGTTTGTATTTGTGTCCGTCCATCCGTGCAGGAATTAGCGGATCACGGACTAGGAACTCCCGTCCTGTTTACACTGTTGGCTCTAGGTTGCCTCTTCCACTGAAGAATACAGTCTCACTTATAAATTTCGTAACATAATGTCGGAAAATTAACACCACCTTGATCAATATTTTGCGAATAATATTAATAACTATACATTTTATTAAGAACACAATAGGCTCACAAATACGCTTACAAGTATACAGTAAACAACATTATTACGCTGGTTATGGGCCCCAGTCACATAAAGAAGTGATAAATCTGAGCCGTGAAATCGGTTCTCGCTCAATGAATTCTATATTTTATGTCCCCGGAACTTTACGAGGAGTAGGAGAATAGAGCAGCGGCCCCCAGTCTGTGTCTTTACCCTATAAAAGTACAGCGAGCTGTGGTACAGCTTTCAGCCTTGCGCTGTGCAGTCAGACGTACTCATCATTCTATGTCTTTACCCTATAAAAGTACAGCGAGCTGTGGCACAGCTTTCAGCCTTGCGCTGTGCAGTCATCCAGACGTACTCATCATTCTACGTCGTTACCATAAGGAAAGTACAGCGAGCTGTGGTACAGCTTTCAGCCATGCGCTGTGCAGTCAGACGTACTCATCATTCTACGTCTTTACCCTAAGGAAAGTACAGCGAGCTGTGGCACAGCTTTCAGCCCTGCGCTGTGCAGTCAGACGTACTGGCTGCCACCCTCACCGAACTCCCAATCATATAAAAGCTTCTAGTTATCTGGACCAATCAGCGTTGGGAGTCAGCCGAGACTCAAGTCTTAAGGTAAACTATTCTGTAAAAAGCTTTAGGTTCAGACTCTGAGAGAGTTGTGGCAAGCTGAGATGCTGAAGAATCTCCTGGAACTGCAAAAGCTGAAAAGTTTACATTGCGCAGCAAGAGTTAGTACACGTAACATAAAGTTAGGTTTAACTAGCTGTTCGATTATTAGATTTAGGTACTGTTCTTCTGAATTACTGTAATCGTCGTCT
Source organism: Parhyale hawaiensis (assembly GCA_001587735.2). Lineage (NCBI taxonomy): Eukaryota > Metazoa > Arthropoda > Malacostraca > Amphipoda > Hyalidae > Parhyale > Parhyale hawaiensis. The sequence goes on from LQNS02277217.1 coordinate 15,079,215, forward strand.
TCAGCGCAACATACTCTTTCGTAGGCAAAATTTTGCAATGTTCTTAAGATGGACCTTATTAAAAAAACAGTAACGAATGGAAATCAAAAGTTGGTACAGTAATATACAGATATTGCCTGTAGAAGACTTACGCCCGTATATTTTCTAAAAACCTCCGCATATCTTCAGCGGCAAGTCACAAGTCGCTACAAGATAATAAAGACAATCTTTAAAATGTTGTGTTTGTGATGTATTAACTATTCAGGCATTTGCAGCGTTGCTGCTGTTCTTTCTTACTTATAATAGTTTCTCAATAACCCACCGTTAACCCACCGAGAAAAATATTAGGCAAACAGCCGATATCCATACACAATTCTATATATGATGACAGGGCGTCGGATGTTATAACTTATGAGCTGCTTTTCTATACAGGGTGTTGCAAACTTTTTGGTACAAACTTCGGCTACTAGTAAAAAATTCGATATAAACACATTTTTCATCAATAAAAACAATAAAAAACGCTTATTTTTGGAGATATTGGGCTTTGAAAATTTATGGGAACTGAAGATCGTACTGCGTGTGGTGTGTATTGAATCGGAATAATTATCATCCGTCTCACTTCCAGAGAGTCCAGGGTCTACTTCCCACAGATAATGCTCCTCGTGAACGATTCGCGCAGAGGTTCAAGAATCAAGAATTAGAAGAGCCCCATATTGCAGAACATGTGTTGTTCAGGGATGAAGCTACCTTCACCCGCGATGGACTATTTAATGTTCATAATTTTCACGTATGGCAGCAGAACAACCATCATGTCATCCATCAACGTCACCACCAGCATCGCTACCCTGTCAATGTTTGGGCAGGTATCGTTCACTATCAAATCATTGGCCCATACATTTTGCCAGGGCGTCTCACTCGGAATGTTTACAGAGTCTCTCTTGAAGAAGTCCTTCCGGATTTATTGGGCGATGTGCCATTGGGTATTCGTAGAAGACTTTGGTTGCAACACGATGGAGCTCCGGCTCATTATGCACTGAATGTGAGACGTTTTCTCGACCTTCAATTTGAAAATCGATAGATTGGTCATAATGGTGCTGTGTCCTGGCCATCAAGATCACCTGATCTGTCTCCGCTAGATTTTTTCTTGTGGGGGCATATGAATAGTCTTACCTATGACACACCTGTCGAGTCGGAAAAAGACCTTGTCGCCCGAATTGCAGTTGCTGCTGGAAATATTGCTGAGATCAATGGAATCTTTGGCAGCGTACGCAACTACCTTCGATGATGGTTTTGTGTTTGTGTCAATGTTCATGGTCGACGTTTTGAGTAATTACTGTAATGAGATCCTTACTAATAAAAACTATCTCTTGTTATTGAGTTTTAAAACTACCCTTGTGTGTATTAATGAGCAGAATGCATGTACTGTAAGTAACTAATAATTATATACATATAATCAGCATTCATTATTTACATGATTATCTCACAAACTAAGCGTTTTTTCGAATTTTTTATTGATATTAAAGTGTTTATATTTATATTTTCTGCTAGTAGCCAATATTCGTACCAAGAATTTCATGTTGGGGAACTAGTAGATAACCAGTGAATATCCATATATATATATATATATATATATATATATTATATATATATATATATATATATATATATATATATATATATATATATATATAATAGATATATCAGAAAGCATCGTTAACAGTAGCTGTTTACCTACATGAGTATTTTTCTCAAGTGAAAGGAGACTTGACTCATTCAATGTGTGTTTACATGAATCACAAGCATTTATCTACTTTACCCTAGCAAAATCCATGGCCGCCCCTGCTAAAATTGTAATTCAGCTTTTGCACGGCGGCCCAAAATTTTGCTTGGGTAAAACACAATTTATGTGAAGAAAGTAACTCCCAAGGATGCAGTTACTTGAAGCTTGACCTTTCGTCATCAAAGCAGTTTTCTGCCAAATTAGCGGCAGAAATTTCTGTAAGCCGTCGAGCACAGACACGCCTATTTTCTCAGGGGTATTACGCTCCTCAGTTAATTGAATATTCAGGAGTTAAAAAGTGGTCATAAAATATTAAACTGGGAGGTTATTCATGTCGTTAACCATGAATGTCGAATTTTATCCAATGTATATTGATATGTTTAATTGCGTCTGTTACACGTATGCGTGCGTGCTTTTTGGAATGAAAAGTGTCCTATAATGTTTATTTTTTGTTTTATTCAGGAAAATACCGGGCATTGCAAAAGTCCTGACCTGTTTAAATAATTTGCCATCCGAAGCTCATAAAAGCTTTGTTTGTAATGAAATAAAACAAGATTGTAATGTATTAGTTTATTATGATCTAAACAACATTGCTATTCAATAGGACCACCATTGGCAGCAATGACACGCCCTAATAGTGGTCGGAAGTCCTTACACACATTACGGATGTAGTCCTTCCTTATCTGGGCCCAAGTGCGGTTCACAGAGGCCGGATGCTATGTTGTGGAGACATAACAAGTATAGGGATGTCATGGCCAAAGCTCACAACTCGATCGTTCTGTTTGTTGATGACAGGATCCACGGTGACGGTCTTCTCATCTGAGAGAATGATGACTCGATTTCCATTGACTTTTCAAGTGATTAAGAAGGTGGGAACATCGCTCTTGGCGCTTTTTAACCATGTCAGCAGTTAGCAGCGGTCTTTTCTGACGCTTTAAGCTCTTTCCACCATTACTCTATACAGCTCTTGACACGGTTGACACAGAAATCTTCTTCTTCTTCACAAATTCAGTCATCTTAGGTTTCGGATCATTTTCAAAGGCTCTCCGAACATTCTTCCGTTGAATAACTTGTGGTCTGCCTGAACGTGGTAGATCTTTGAGGCTTTCATTATTCTTAATGCGATTTTCGACCCGTTTCACCGTTGATAAACTGACATTTTGCAATCTAACAATGTCCGCCTTCTGGTGACCCGCACGAAGGAGAGCTGCTATCTCTATCCTTCTTTATTTCCATAATCAACAATGTATAGAAATGAGTACTGTTACCAGTTATTATATTATCTGAAATAGTTTAGGAATGAGTCATTGTCAATAAAATTTCATCAAGTCTTTGAAATGAGTTTCACACTTTGAAAATACAAAACAGGTCAGGACATTTGCAAAAGCCCCGTACTTTCTATTGGTGCTGCGGCCAGTATGTTTAGGTGAATTCTGTCATTTCTTCACCAATAATAAGTGATGTTCCAAAACTAAGGTGCCCTCCCGGGTACCGACGGCCAGTACCTACCTCGCCGTGCTGACGCGCTGCTGCCGGAATTCGATCTAGCTAGCGCACAGGAAGATGCACTAGTTTTGGAACACTATTTTTTAGCGCCTAAAATAACGAATCAAACGGGCCAAAAGAAATGAGTTCATTAATTGCAGGATATAACATGCTGAGGCCCCATGCATTTTAATGCTTCTTACCCCACTCTACGTGGCAGCCACTTCTGCTACCAAAGAAATGACTACGTGAATTTTGTTAAGAGAAGTCCAATATGTTTACAAAAAAGATAGAACAATTGATACACCTGGTTAAATATTTATATGTTAAGTTGTAAACTTAGTCGTGTGACTACGCCGGCACGAAATGCGATAAAAACATAAATATGGTCTCGTCGAGATCTCTGTTATGTATGAAAAAACTCTGCTATCCTCAAAACATCAAACATATACTAGCGTAATTACTGGAGGTGCAGAGGCTGCCACAACTGATCGTTTCCAGTCCACCATATACTAGAGTACGTGACAGCTAAGGAATACTTTGTCAGATCCATAAATTTTGCAAAAAAAAAAATAGACTCACTGCAGATAATGTCCTAAGCTGTAGATTTCTGTATTATGATTCCATAAAATAGCAGAAGTTAACAGTACAATTTGACTTAAAATTACACAATAAGTGTAACACAGGACCTTTTCCATGTAATTAGCACAACTGCGATCACTTAGCTGAACGAGGGCAGCCGTAGCCTACACAAAATGACCAAACACAGTTTCTGAGTTATATACAGTCTGCATTACAAGTTCGATACGCATGAACTAAACATCAACTTCTTATGAACCTGTTGACTTCCAAGACACATGGTGCCTTTGTTTCAAATCTGCGCACCTCTCTTCACATTTAAGCAGCTTTGAGACCTTTTGTGCCTTGACATCCATAATGTGTACGCTATAGACAAAGAAACAGCTGTGAATATTAGAACAAGGATAAAGCTGTGTAGACTCTCACATGAGGTTATTCCTAGGCCATTGAACGAAGTCAAGACATCATGAAAATTTGGTGACTGCTTTATGTTCGTTCGGCTTAAAGTTGAGTCATCTCCCTTAGGAATTCCTTTTTTATACAGAATTCCAGAGTAAGGAGTCCGATATGAGCGGCTAAGAACACAAAGCAACTTTGCCAAATCTCACCTATAAGCACGTGGTATAGTTGTCTCAATCGATAAAATTATATTTATTAGTCAATAAATTAGATTTGGCACTGCTGCGTACAATTCAGCCCCGCCCCTAAAGGACTGCTTACGCTGGTTTTACTGTACGTAGGTATATAGTCATCCAAAACATAAGAACAATACCGACAAGGTAATGTGGCAGCCAAGAAGTTCTCCGTTTTGACAAGTTATGATTTTAAAACGGCGCTATTAACAGAAGACTACTATTTGCACGCCGTACCAAATAAAGGAGCCTCTTGTGCAGTCAGTCATTTTTCTGTCCTATACATGTGTAGCGGCTGGAGCAGTGGTTGTCAAGCTTTTTATTTATTTTCACGGCTCCTCTGAAGCAATTAAAATACTTCAGGTCACTTCGAACCTAAATAACTGTATTTAAGTGAATAAGTTTATGCATTTGTAATCAGTGCCTACGCCAAGAAGGTTATGTTTTCGTCGGGTTTGTCTGTCTGTCTGTTAGTCCGTTTGTCTGTTACTCTGTCCTTCTGTCTGTCACCAAGACAACTCAAAAAGTTATGGACGGAATTTGATGAAATTTACAGGGATTGTTAGGTATGTTAGGAGGAACAGATGATTAACTTTTGATGAAGATCCGTCCATCTGTTTGTCTGCCTCATTTTTCCCAATGCCATAACTCAGAAAGTTATGGACGGATTTTCAAGAAATTTACATGAGTTGTAAAGTATATCACGAAGAGTAAATGACCAAATTTTGTGATTATCTGCTTGTTTCGTTCAAGTGTTTGTCGCTGTGTTTGATTTTATACTAGTTAGCGCATTAACTCACAAAGTTATGAATGGACCCTTATGAACTTACAGGAGTTGTAAGTTATGTTAAAAGACACAGATGATTGAATTTTTGTTTAGATCGGTTGGTTCATTTATATATTTGACTTATGTTTGTCACAATGTTTGTTAGCAGCATAACTCAAAAAGTTATGAACGGATCTTCAAAACAAATGCAGAAGCTATTAATACTATTATAGCACACAAATGATTAGATTTTGGAGCTGATAGAAAGAAAATCATGGTTTCAGAGCCAACTTGAATTTTTCGTAACCGTTGCCTTACTTGGCGGAGGTATGCGCTCTCAGAGTGCTCTAGTTATGTATATTACCACTGTCGCATTTCGATCATGAATAAACATAACATTGATTTTTCGTATCATATCAAGTTCCTTTCGGCACTCGTACCTAGCCACACCTCCCGGCGCCCCGTCTTGGGCTCACTGATCTTGAAACTTGAACGTTTAATACGTGTAAATGATACCATTCGACATGCGTTGTAAGCCCCTTGCTCACGAGAGTCGAAACACGGGAACGCTTCCTTCGGTATACGCTACCGCGAGCAAGGCCACTCCTTCCCAGGGCTACACTATCAAAAAAGAGTGAAATTTGAACCGCCACTGCAGTTATTTCTCACCGGCAGGTGTCAGTTGAACAACTTTGAATATTTCTCTTGATTTCGAGCGACTTTCAGTTTGCAACGACACACATTTTAAACCTTTGTTCAGAGACGTTTAGATGAAGTCTGAGTCGCGTAAACTGATGTTCCAAGAACATGAAACGTTCTCGTGTTTCGACTCTCTTGTCCAGCGGGCTTAAGTAGGATAAAATAGCAACGGCTCCATCATCCTTATTTTAATCTGGGCTGTGCCGAATCACTACAGAGCCTTGTTCCTTGGAGGAATATAATAGGACAAAGAATCCTTGTAGTTAGAATAACAGCCTGGTTTAAATAGGGCTGCAGACTAATTTTTGTAGGAATAACACTGTGCTTTAGAGTGTCGTCGTTTGGGCCCACTAATAAATTAACGAAAACTAGTTTGCGCTTAGAATTTGGCCAGTTTAAGCATTGGCCAAACGAATACAGATGGCAAAGGTCACGTGACCGTCCAATTGTGAACAAACCAGCATTACATGGACGTTTTTCTCACTTCTTAATCCACAAAGTAAAGCAAAATATAAAATGTTTTTGAAGAATTTTATTTCCATAAGCAAGTCAGTTGTTTCTGCCAAAAATCAGGTAAGGAGCATTCACTTCCACTTAAGAAATATTTTTAAAAAATATATATGCTCCGGCTCGACAGAAGTCGTTCCGTTACTACGCTGCTACGTAATTATCACTAAATATGGCCGAATTACCACTTCACGGCAACAATTTTTACCAACAATGAGGCTCATAACTTAATTCTATTTCTGTTTAACGAAAACTACTTTTAGGTTACGGTCTCGGTGGGCCCAAACGATGACGCCTAAACCTACCAAACTGTTACCCTGGACGTTCACAGATGCATGAGCGCTCAAAATATGAAGGAATCCGACCACTGCAGTCTATGGGCCACTTCGCACGGTAGTACCGCCTCGTAATAAGTTGCTGCTATGTCCGCTTAAGCAGTTGACAAGTGCATACATTCTCAGTTATAATCTACTCCAAATCTAAAATGTTATCATCAGAAACTTTGCTATAGTGCCATTTGCTTAGCAAATTTGACATGATCGCAAAGATTTTAGAAATGTTGTTAGACATGTTTTAGAATTTTAGAAATGTTTTTAGACATGTTTTAGAAATGTTTTTAGTAGACACTATAAAACACTGAGACGATTAGCTGCATTATGAACTGGCTTCGTAATGCCTACATGTTATAACAGAGAACTGTGCATTTCCCTGATCAAATTTTACAACTAAATAGCAATTACCTCACAACCTTTCCCTGCAAAATATGCGCGAGCCCAGCCCAGTCTACCTTAATAGGGAGATTTTTAAGAACAGTGGAACAGCTAAACCGTAGACAGGCATACAGTACGTGTGTCTCAGTTTCGGGACGAGTCTTATTTTCGGGACTACTTCTATGCCTACCGTGCTTTATTGCTTTCCCTACATTCGCAAGGCATTTGCTTCAACCACTGTAACTCCAGCGGACATCGTGAAGTCGTCTCGTTGAATATATTGGTGAATAAGTTTCGCTGCACCTCTGAGCTGGTCACTCAATACAATGGCGGCTATTGCCACAATTGCACGAAAGGTGGCACTGTGTACCGTTTACATCTTTGGATTTCCTTAGTTTCAGGGGTTTCCCTTTAAGGAGTTTTCTCTGTTATGGTACAGTCTCTGATAGAGAAGTTTAACTACTACTTCTTACGACAATTTCAATGTTCAATTACAGAGCGAGCGCATGTGGCCTACCTCAAAGCATTAGTTAGGATAGGATGATTAAAAATAGGTCAGATTGGGTTTAGTTTAGCAATCTACGTAAAATAAGAACCTAACCTAACCTACCTTATTATTCACACTAAGGACGTGCTCGATTGAGGACCAAACTTAAGCCTTAAAGGCCTGACTCGTTCGAATTTCAGGCAGGTGCCCTGGCTTCGACCTTACTGAACTGAGTTTCAGCCTATGAATTTCCTATTGAGAGGCACTGACCAGTGACCGGTTACGCTTGAGACTGCCAGAAATTCAATTTTAATCAGAAAAATTGAGTTTGAGCCTACTAAAAGTGAGCGCGTTGATCTTCATACTTGCAAAGCGCTTCAAAGCGACAAAGCCAAAGCTTCTGTCTAAAGTTTTGGACAAGTCAAACCTCGCAACTTAATTTCGGTGCCCCATCAAAGGTGCCCATAATATTGCTGATTTTCAGGCCGGCCACATATGTAGTAAAAATATATATAGGAGCACCTATACCACGCATGTGGAGCACGGGTAAGCAGTTTTGTAGGTCCAATTATCATAGAGATATGTAGGCCTATCACGTTTGATGTACACGTTTTTATGGCTTCGAAGCTTCACGTTTCAAAGCGGAGCCAAGAGGCACGTCTGGAGTTTGCGAAAGTGTTGTTGTACGAACCAATGCAACTACAGCTGTGCCCTTAACCATTTCACCACGGGCACTCAAATGGTAGTAGTAAATTATTTTAGAGACTAGTATAAAATACCTCGAATTAGTCATAGTAAAATACATATAGAAATATCTATATATATATATACACAGTAAATAAGGCAACAAAAGTGATATAACTTCTCTACTAGCTACTGAAAATGCTGCCGATACTTTTAGGGAAAGAAACAACGCGTAGGTTTTCAAACTCAAATGTCAAACCGGTCATGTCAACCGAAACGTTTATTTCTCGTACTTTTAACACAATTAACGATGTCCAAAAGATTTGAATAGTGTGCGTTAGGAGGTTAGTGTTGCACACAGAGGAGGCTTTAGGTGCAATATCCTACATGTACTTTATTCCCCCGAAGCAAGTACATATCATGTATTGGTAGTTTCAACCAACCCGTTCACTGGGTGCGTTTTTAAACATAGCGCTACGTCAGGAACAAAAACCCTACTGAAAGTACAGTATTTGTAATTGAATCCGTTTCGTTGTGATCACAGTTGCTTTTGCAAGTGCATTACGTAATAGAATATATACATTCTACCATATTTTCACGAGTAACATCGCTTGTGGCTAGCATGAATGCTCTTACAAACTCGTATGAGCTTCTACTACACTATATAGAGTAGCAGTCGCATAATCATAGTCTCACCTTATAACCGCATATTACAGTCGTTTTAACTTAATACTGTAGTCATTAGAAGCGCTTCATCTTGCAGGCGAAGCTGAAACTATTCCAATATCTGCCAGCTGTTGGTGGAAAGTCATTAAGTGGATTACAAGCGATCGCTTGTAGCACTTAACTCATTAGGAATAGCCGCGTATGGCCAATAGGGCTGTAAATAGCGCTCTTCCTATAGAAACTACCAATTTCAATTAAGGCACTAATGGACAAATGCACCGATTGCTGTTGCATGGCAGTCGGTGGGATGAATGCTCGATTAGGACACGATGGCAGTGGCGCAGTTCACGGCCTCCCACAGGGCATAATTATACTCCCCTGACCACTCAGCTACAGAAAGACCCCAAACCATTAAATTTTTACGAGGGCTTTTGAGGGGGTCGACGACGAGGAGATGCGACAAGTGCACGCGAGCTTCACAGAACCGATGCAGGGCCATCAAATTATACCCACTGAGACTCTCGGCGTAAACATTGGATATCAAAGGGGCAATTGGAGGGGCGCCGCGCCTCAGCCTGCGCGTCGCTTCTTTTTATAGTTGCCAGGTGCATCCGTTTTACGGCCATCTACAATTGCGAGGACATGTGAAGTGGCTCGCTAGTGGACCGGCTTTGGCATGCTTTATGAACCCTAACTGCATCTGGCTTTGCTGCCTCACTGGAGGAGTACAATTGGATAAAGAACCTTGTAGGAAAATAACGCACCCTAGTATGAACAGAGCTAAAATTGAGCTTGTTAATGGATTTTACTTTTACCACAATCACGATTTCAAAGAAAGAATCTAATGCATGATACGACCAAGATGATGAATTATTGTATTTTTCACACGTCAAATAATTCCTGCCAGTAACGAGAAAAAATAAAGATCATAGGCTTGCCAGGACACACCACGAGGCATGTCGCAAGCACAGCCTAAGAGTAAGGTGTGCTTCACAAAGGGTTACCCACAATTGAAAATCAGAAAGGGTTACCCACCACTCAAAATCAGAATGGGTTACCCATCACTCAAAAACGGCGTCGCAATCACGGCCAGAAAAGCGATGACTTGGATCGAGAACCAATTGCAGCGACAGCATCGCGGGTTCGGTTATAATTTTCAGATTATGTACAGTCGCCTCAACAGGTTGTGATTGCAACACGCTGCAGTCGAGGTTTGGGCTCGTTTGTTTGGCTCGCTCGAAGTCAATATAAGCTAATTCCACTCGTGAAAAACCTCAAGCAAGAGCGTTGGTGTCGTCATTCTGAATAACGTTGCGGTGTTAAAAACAACTCAAGTACTCTTGAGCCGGCTGCAACCTCCATTCTACGAAACATGATTGAGAATCCTGTCGTTTCATGGGTGATTAATTCAAGGTTAATGTCCAATATTCCATTTATAGGAGAGAAGGGGCAAATGTGCTTGGTTTGAATGACAACATCTAGAATCCTATACCGACGATCTCGCTTTAGATCCACTTAGTTAGTTAGATCTCCCTTAGTTTGGGGCAGAAATTTTACGGTGTCTACCCCAACACAAAATCAAAGATATAATATCTTCATTATCGTACAGTGTGTCTCACAAAAGCCTACCTCACTCTTAAATATCAACAATTCGCTCAATAGTAACGCGAATATCTGAAGCATTAGTCGAACCAACTATTTCGAAATGAGCCAGAGTATGACATACTCTTTAGTACATTTCGAAACTATCGGTTCAGCTAATGCTTCAGATTTTAGAATTTTAGAATCCCTGCATATACTGAAAAAGAGTAACCCGATTTTAGCTCACTGAGAAGGAGCGCTCGACTGACGGCCGAAATTAGAACTCCAAGGTTTGGCTAGCTAGGACTTCAGCCAGGAGCGTTGGGCGTTGCCCTTTTGAGCCGTTTTGTTCAGGGTTAGAAGCAACCCGATGACCTCCGGCTGACTGGAAACTCCATATTATTCTGTAAAATTCGATTTTTGGAAGGCCAAGAGTAAACGAATCGCAACCAACGCCGGATATTTGAACAACCTGTCGGAAATGCTAAGCAACACAAACTCAAAGTTTTAGTTTTGCTTGCCATTCGAATGAGTCCTTGATCCCGTTAAATGGGTACATTGTTTTCCATTTGCATGCAGCAGTCATTATGCATCTATTTCTTCTGAAAATTAGCTGAGAACGTTATTAACGTTAAATGAAAATTCTAAGACATTAATTTTTCACATACAACCTGTTCAGAGATGCAGAGATGCATTGTGTCAGTCGTCAGGTTTTTCACCAAACGAGCATGAATCATTTTTCAATGCTAATTGTAGTAATTTCCGAAAAATTGCCACATTTTTGTGGCAATCCGAGTTGCAAAGCTGCATAACATGTAGGCCAGTCTTAATTGTATCAACGAAGCACTAAAAAAGTAGTCTATACATATTATCTTCTAAACCGTAATCCCAACAGTACTTGCCATTGTGTATGTGGCTTAATTCTTGCCATTGTGTATGTGGCTTAATTGTGCTACTTGTTTGTACCTGTGACGATTGGCTTTATAGGATAGGTGGATTTCAAAAAACCCTTTTTTCATGCGTGATTGCAGCAATCTCTCATAGGTAATTTAAATAGAATGAGTGAATGTGGCGCTCACTCACAGATGATTTAAATTTAAGAGAAGGAACGTATCGATCCCTCAAATTAAGACAATAACTGGCAGATAGCGGCTCGTGCAGTCAATAAATTTGAACGGCAGAGAAATAATCACTTCGAAGAAACTTGCGCCTTGCTTCGTGGCCCCGTTTTTTCCCCTGTTCATGCGCTGATCTTAAGCTCAACTTGCGGACTGTGAGATCAGTAAAAACTCTCCGCAGTAGGAAGGTAATGCATTCTAGTGTCAGTGCTACCACTAAGAGGTACTTCACACGTCTTCGAAATTCAGATTTTACAAATTTGGTAAGGCAACGACCTTCTTGCCGTTTAATAAATGGATTCTCTCATATCTAATGTTTTACATCGGGACGGAGAACCCACTGCATCAATCAAATGAAAGCAAGCAACCAACAAACTGTGCATTAAAATGCTTTACTGTAACGGAGAAAGCACAGAAATGCACGTTTGTGAACATTTTATTAACCCTAAACCAGTGGGCCAGAACCAGGTGTCTCGTAGTCATTGCCTCAAACACACTCACAAAACAACGTTGAAACCCAGCAGTTTAATTAAAGTTAACCCTTCGCTACGTACAAAACTTTTTTCCCTTTCTCTAAAAAATAATACTGTTTTGAGACTTACAGCGTCTCGATCCAACAGCTAGAACGAGACACGTCACTGCTGTGCGGGCCGATCAGCAAGTGCAGGAAGCTCGTCACCGCGAGACGGCGACCCTCACCGCTGATGTATTCGGTGACTCAGAAAGAGAAAATGTCGCTGGGAATTAATGTCTTATTTGCTTTCTTGCTGCTCTCAGGCAATCCGTTTTACATTCGTTTAACTAATGTTAGGATTAGATTTTCTCTGCCTATGTCCCTTCCCGCTCCATTACGGTCAGGCCAGGCGATGAACCCTACTTTGATGAAACCTCTAGGAGGGCGCATCAGTTGAAGCGGGAGGCATATACCCGTTGGAGTACTAGCTGGTCTACTGTTGACTTTCAGCGTTGCAGGGAACTGCAGCGTCGGGCTGGAGCTACTTATGAGGAAGCTCATAGGAAGCATAATTTGAGGTCCAGAGAGTTGTTAGCTTCGTCTGTTAGCGCACATAAGTGGTGTTCCACTTTGAAGAGCTTTGTGCTTGATGAGAGCTCTTCTGTCACCCCTTTAATTGGTGCTGGTGGTAACCTTGTTGTGGACCTTCCTGTCAAGGCGGACCTTTGTTGCTCTACTTTGATGGGAAGCAGAGCGGGGACCGGGTGAGCATTCCATTAGCGTGTGACCCGGAACCGAGGTTCTCCGATTTTGATTTCAGATCTTCTGAACTGCACCGCCTTCTTCTTGACCTGGACCCCTAGGGAGGCACTGGTCCATCAGGTATGTTTTTTCTCGTTCATCGGAGGGTGGCTGGTGAGCTCGCAGTCCCGCTTGCGTCTGTGTTCCGTCGAATGTTACGGCTGAGTTCTTTTCCGGTATGCGGTCGTGCCGCTCCTGTGACGCCTGTTCCAAATGGATCTGTCTCATCTTGAACCTCCGACTATAGACCCATCTCAATCACACCTGTTATATCGAAAGTTTACGAGAGGTTAGTAGCGTCGAGGTTGGGTTGCTTTCTTGAGAAGCAGGGTGTCCTTCCCCAACACAGTATGGTTTTCGTGAGGGCTTGGGAACTTGTGATGCCCTGCTTCACATTTCTCATGTGTTGCAGCTAGTACTTGATGGAGATCATGAGGCAAGGTTGGTCCAGCTTGACTTCAGTGCTGCATTTGATCGCGTGAATCACCTTGGGTTGCTCCATGAGCTATGACTGATGGGTATTGGTAGTTCAGGTTTCGCGGTAATCAGTAAGTTTTTGTCTGGTAGACGCCAATGTGTGGTTGTTGATGGGAAGAGGACTGAGTTTTTGGACGTGGTTTCTGGTGTCCCACAAGGTAGGGTTCTGGGTCCTTTGTTGTGCATCGTATATATAGCGGACCTGTTTGATCTTGTTCGTTATTTACTTGTTGGTTACGTTGATGATGTTACTTTGGTGGCTGTTTGCGATAATCCTAGTAATCGGTTGCAGGTTTCAGAATCCATTCAGGGTGATTTGGAAGTGACTGATTCCTGGTGTTCTAGGTGAGAGATGAGGCTAAATGCGGGCAAGACTAAGACCTGCTTTCCCCGCACTCAAACTGGATGGTGTGTCACTTCCTGTGGTTAATGACTTGGTAACCTTGGGTGCCAATTTGATCCAAAGTTGGCGTTTGAGCACCACATCCGTTCGGTTGCCTCACGAGCAACACAGAAAATCGATCTTATACGACGTGCTTCCAGTGTGTTTAGTCGGTAGAGTTGAAACGTCACTCTTTAATTGCTATGTCCTCCCCTTCTAGAATACTGCTCCTTAATCTGAAGTTCTGCAGCCGATTGTCATTTGAGATTACTTGCCGGAGTGATTCGTCGATGTGCATTCATTCTGGATGGTATTGTGCCTTGGGATCTGGCGCATCGTTTCAGAGTTCGTGAATTCTGCTTTCTCTATAAAATATATAATTTCTCTAGTCATCCACTGCCGGTTTTTCTTCCGGAGCCATTTGTTCGGGTGGGGTATACTCGTCGTACTGGTGCTCTTCATGAATTTGCCTTGGAACCGGTATGATGCCGTTCAGGCCAGTGTTCTCGTTCGTTTTTCCATCATGTGGGGAGGTTTGGAATGGTCTTGACGGCTCTGTCTCTGCTGGTGCGGGTATTGGCAGCTTTAAACAATCTGTAAACATATCCAATCCGTGATCTCTGATCTTTGCTTTCTTTTTTTTTTCACTTGCTAGGCTGATTGCGTGGGGGTTTGTAAGCCTTATGGAATTTTCTTCGTTCCCACGTCGCCAGTCCAGTGTATCTTAATGATAATACTTATAGGGGTCGCAGATTTCGCTAAAATTTGAAATTTCGGGACGTATCTACTATCATCAAAAGAGTAAAATATGAAGTCAAAGAATCTAGGAGTAATTTTATTTCAAATAAAGAAGGGCTGGACAGATGTTGCCATTGGGAGACCTAAAAGGCGAATGACCGGAGTAAGCTTGGGGGTCCTAATTTAAGGTCTGTACAGTCGGACGATATGGGATACGCAGGGAACAGAGCATGTACAGCCGGAGGAAACGCGTTAGTTGTGGATCGTGACGAGTGGCACAGCTGTTGTCATTATATTGAGGCTGGGTTTTGTTTTAAATATATAAAGCCATCCTAGAGTTGTGAGTTCTATCGGGTTGGAAATGTCGGTGATAGAGAAGTCTTTCCTGCTAATTAAATGGTTGTTTTGTTCTGCATGAAGATGGGAGCTGAATGTGTAGGTTTAGCAAGTGGTAAGCCTGCTCTGCATGATATACCTTAAATGTTGGTCAACGCGGGCTTTGTAATGTTGTCCAGTGGTGCAGATGTACGAAGCAAAGCAGCTCTTGCATTGAAGCTTCTTAAAATGTCCCTAATTCTCTATTATTTTGGATGTTTTTATTTTACCACGTATCATGTATATTGCAACTAGTGCAGACTTTCATATTATACAAACCAACAAGAAAACGAGTCATGCAATAAATGTTCACAATTTCTACTACTATATAATTGTCACTTCTTACCATAACCAGATCATTTGGCGTTACTGAAGAAACACAGTCCTGGGGCTAAGCCCCCTAGTTTTCAGTTCCAGTGACGTCCATCCTTGTTGTTACACTGTTGGCAGAACTGGATTTTTCGTGCTCGTGCGCTATGAAAACAGCACTGCTTTCGTACTGCACGATCACGTTAACCCAGCTATTTTCCTATACGCGGTAAACTAGTAAGCGGGCTGGTTTTAGGCTACCGTGTATGCATCTCACATACGGAAAAAAGATGAATGAAAAATTCCGTATTATTCTTTAATCTCCTTGTGAATGCAGCTTGTAGTTCTAGAGGCTAAGAAATCATTTTACACTTAACTTTGATGAAATTGGACAGTGTTTTCTTTCCTATCCAATTCGATCTGTTTGGGTTTTTATCTGGATAACAGCAGATTTCTGGAAATGGTGCAGTTGGAAGAATTTTAGAAGCGGTCAGGAATATGGTTATATGCTTATAAACAATCACATTGAGATATCTACCTAATCTTATTACTTATTAGTACTGACTTGTCCGTTACTTTGGTCTTCAAAATTTATTTGATGCTTTTTGAGACAACATATTTGTGTTATTTATTAGCTTTAACTCGTCCTTAACTCTCGTCATGAGTACAGATTTCCCTACTTTAGATCGAGTTTCGGGAGCTAATATAAACGGATTACCCTTGAGACGTGTTCAGGCTCAATACTCACGGAATTAATACCTGAAACTCGATCCACAGTAGCAAAGCTAACACTCGTTACTGAAACTACTAAGGTGTTGACGCTAGTGAGATTAACTTATTTAATGGAGCCGTTCCAAGCAATGATGCCTCTGTACACTCCCAAGTTCGTCTAGCTGAGGGTATTTTATAAGCTGCGTTAGCCGACGGGGCTCGCTTTAATATTTTAAAATGATCTCAACTTAACACTTAACGCGATAAAAAGTAAGACCTATGTGTCCCCAGCAATCACCAGAAGCTAAACAAAGACTGCATAAAGCCTAAAATATTTAAAAGCTAACAACTAATTATTAGTCAGAGAATTCCTATCGAAATTACACCTATTAAGCTTTTCTTCTACATTAAAATAACAGATGCTGCATGAATACTCCTATAGCATTTTAAGAGGGGCCTTTCTATCTCTTGCAACTGAAGTGTCCCGGTTGTGTGTACTGGGCATTGGTGTCCCACGGGACCCGCCAGTCGTAATAGCATTAGACAATATAAAGAGTTCCGAGCGAGGCAGCGTGGAAGCGCAGGCCCTAGCTGTCTTTTTTCCCGTCAAAAATAGTGCACCAGCGAGTGTTTCTAATTCAGATTTATGCGTGATGTTAATGGATAAGCTGAATGTCTTTCCACAGCATAGCTGCAGAGGTATCAGATCCACATCGTTAGTTTTGATAATGTGAACTAGAGCACTCTGAGAGCGCATACCTCCGCCAAGCAAGGCAATGAAAAATTCAAATTGGTTCTGACGCTATGAATTATTCTTTGGTTCCAAGGCCAAAATCTAATTATTTGTGGCTAGTGACGGTAATAACAGCTTCTGTAACTTTGTTGAAGATCCGTTCATAACATTTCGAGTTATTCTGCTAACAAGCACATAATCAAATACAGAAAAGAAAAAACAATCAAACAGATAGATAGAGCGTCACAAAAAGTTGCTAATAATCTCTTCGTGATATACCTAACAACTCACGCAAATTGCACGAAATCCATTATTAACTTTTTGAGTTATGGCTATAAGAAAAAGGACCTGACAAACAAACGAACAAACAAACGGATGAACGGATCGTCACAAAACTCAGTCAGCCGTTCCTCCTAACGTACGTACCTATCAATCCCTGTAAATTGCGCTCAGATCTGTCCATAACTTTTTTAGTTATCTTGGTGGCAGTCAGACAAAGAGATAGATAAATATACAGACGGACAAACAAATTCGACGAAAACATAACCTCATTGAAAGAGGTAATTAAGGACTCTGGACAGTCAGTGTAGATTTTACAGAAGAGCGATAACAGCTAGGAGCATGAGGCAGGAGTACAGCTTATACCGTAATAAACGGCAGGTATATAAAGTATATACTGAAAGATTCAGGTTGCTGTTGACAAAAATTTCTGGAATGAGAATTGACTTCTAAAATGAAGTTCAAGCGTTTGCGACTTCCAGATAATAAGACTTAATTACATTAAACTTCGAACGTGCTGCTCATATATACATTTGTACGTTAACGCGCAAACTTATTCAGCTCTAACGCGCATAAACGTTGTATCAAATTAGAAACACAGATTACATTGTAGTTTCGTATACGTGCATCCCGATTTTCCTTTATGCTAGTTATTTCCGTCAAATTCCTTTACCTACACTATAGCGCAATTTACTGTACATATGCAAACTTTTTCTCCCGTCTCGTCAACACCTGTCACCTGGTTCTCTCTGGACAGCGGTTCATCCGTCCTCCCTTGTGTTTTTAGTGGAATACATTCGAAAAGTCGAGTCAGGGACTCGAACTGAGGAGCACCCCGTCACCACTCTATGACAAACTTAGCCACCATGGGTCGAAAGCAAGGCAAACACACACAGTGCTTGTGCTTAATAACTTCATAACTTTAATACCTTAATAACTTTGCCATAATGCAGCGAGCAGCACAAGCACCGTGTGCGCTTGTGCTGCTTTAAAGCTGTGGTAGCTTGGCGGCAGAGAGGTGGCGTGGTGATCTGTACGTCCCCAGTTCGAGTCCCTGCCTTGACCCTTTGCATTTGTTTACTAATGATTCCCTCTTGGAGAAAATATCTATGATAATATAATAAAGACCGATGTGTATTTATCTGTTTGTATGTTTCTCCGTCCATTTTCTGTCACGCCTTAACAAAAGAGATAGGCGGAAATTAGCCCAGGTTGGAGGCATTGGTCGTCCTCTCAAGTTCCATTGAAAAATGATAGGTAGAAAATAGGCTGCGTTGCAGATGATGGCAAATTTGCCCTACTTATGCATTCCCTTGTGCCCGGTATAGACCGTGAAAATTTCACGGGTCCAGCTGAAAACAAATTGGTAGAACTTTGACGAGGTTGCAGTTGATAGCAAACGTATCTTAACCAGCGACAGTTGACATTCAAACAATGAAGATATCGAAGGCTTTGTCTGATTTGAACGAGTATTTCCTTCTCCATACATCGAATCTATGGCAAAGTATCGGGTGACCTTATGTCTGAATGCACTTCTTGCTTTGCAGAAGTTGAAATCGCAGCACTGAAGATCCTGTATCTGAAGCTTCCATTAGCATTCTCATGCATCATGATTCTTAGTTTCTTCCGTCAGATTATTTCGTTGCACCAATTATTCTGCCAACCTTAATTCAGTGATCGATAAAACAGTTTTCGCGAAGCAACAAACCAGTGGACTTATAGGCCATCCTACCGTATCCTTGATACCAAATCGAAGCTACAACTTTGAGCGTTGCTGATTGCAATGAATTTTCTCCATGTCAGAGAGAGAGAGAAAGAAAGAGTTTCGATGTTCAGCAGTTGTGAAGCCGTATGCGCTCATCTCCAGGTGCTTTTAGGTTAGCAGTTGTAATAGCGAAAGGTGAGTATGATTAGTGAAGACGGTTCATCACAAATTCTTCGCTGTCATATTTTGACAGCGCGGGCCCTCACGCCCTCCCTATCACGATATTCACGATATGGATTGTAGTATTAAACAACAATTCTTTATTGACGCACGCAGGAAATCGGCAGAGCGTTGATTAACTCGCGCAGGAAACCCTCAAGAGCAAAATAGAACTTGGGGAAGTGTGCCGACCGTCGCAGGTCGCGCGGTGTCTCGCGATCAGAGCGCCAAGATCTGCGCGTGTGTTTACAAAAGCCACGATCAGGCGGTCTCTCTCAACAGGCGCTGTTTGTTAATAGCTGACAGAAACTACAAACACTGCAGCTGTTTGATTGGAGGAGGTCCTCAGCACGTCTCCCGGCCAACTCATCTTCCCGATGTCCTAATTACAGCTGAAATTTGGCTTATCTTTAAGTTTTTTATTTTTGTTTGTTTGTTTGCAGGAGAAACTGAGGCTCATGAGCAAACGACTTTCATGTACAATTTTATACATTTTATATGTATATTTGGTCCTTGATACTTTAATGGGCTGTGTAAAAAGCAATAGTGCTAATGATAATAATGCTGATACAATAACCATCATCAAGAACTGTGATAACGACCAATGTGTACTTTTATTCGTTTATTTATTTATCAGCACACATCACTATAGTCTGCCACACTTGAAAAAAAAAACAGGCGAAAACCAAAGAGCACTCTGAGAGCGTATATCTCCGCCAAGCAAGTCAACAGTAATGGAAAATACAAATTGGCTCTCAGTCCATGATTTGCTTTGTATCAACTCCAAAAGCTAATATGTGTCTTTTGATAGTATTAACAGTTTCTGAAATTTTCTTTTAAGATCCATTCATAACTTTTTCAGTTATGCTGCTACCAAAAGTTATAACAAACATAAGTCAAGATCATATATGGACCAACCGACTTGCACCAAAATTTGATCATCTATGTTGTTTAATATTACTAACAACTCTTATAAATTTCATGAAAATCTATTCAGAACTTTTTGAGTTTTTGTGCGAACAAGCACAAAGTTAAATACCATGACCAACAAACGAACAAACAGATCAGCACAAAAATTTGGTCATTTTCTCTTCGTAACAAACCTTACAACTCATGCAAATTTCATGAAAATCCGTTCATAAGTTTTTGAGTTAATACACTGAAAAAATAGGCAAACAAAGAAACTGATAGACAGATTCTCAACAAAAGTTTACCATCTGTTACTGTAACCATATCTAACAACCCCCGAAAATTTCTTAAGGATCCGTTCATTACTTTTTGAGTTGTCTTGGTCACAGACATAGAGACAGATACAGAGACAGACAAACACGGCAAAACCACAACCTCCTTGGCGGAGGTAATTTGGCCAGGTTGTAGACTGTGGCCATTCCGTCTTGCACGCTTTCTTGAAAACCATTACGCGAACAATAGACCAAGTTGCAGTTGATGGCAGAAGTATGTTAACCTCATATTTTAATAAACATCATGATTTATCAATCCAAGCAATCAAGATCCCAACAGTTTCCCTTCGCTCTCTTGGGCATTCTGATTTGTCTTTTCTTCGCACATCCAAACTTTAGTTGCTTTGAGTTCACAGAATAGTTGAGTACACGATCAACGAAGCAATGGATGTTAATGATAAACAGTAGAACTAGGAGCATGGGGGATGAATATGATTTCGTTGTAGCAGTTATTTTTTGTAATTTGATTTCTTCCATTGAAGAAGAAGTTTACACTTGAGCAAAATATGAGACTTGCATGGAATGAAGCGCATCTATGATATAGAAACTAAACTTGTATTTTAAGCGATACTTAACTGCCTGCTGGAAAAGAATAATAACCGGGAATCATATTTGTGTATGTCACTGAAAAAATGGAAAGTTCCGTTGCTCAGGAATAATATGCTCAAACTTATATTCCAATATGTCGACATTTGCAATGCATTCTTCATAAGGAAATTATTTGTATAACAGTCAGTTATGCATCGTCACCTCGTCAGTAGTTATGCCTGTGATTCTCATTCTATAATACTACTAGCCTGCCTATGACCCGTTGGGTCACTAATAACCTACCCTAATTATTCCATTTTCTTCTGCTCGTTTCGTGGACTTGAAATCGGTTATGGCAGATTTTTTAGGTACCAAAATACGAAAGACAGATATTTTTCTCAATAAAAGTACTGCCGAGCTGTATCCTAGATCATCGTAGGATGCAGAGATCTCAAAACTATATTTGTGATAAATTGAAATAACTACATGGAAGTACAGTATTATTATTTCGAAATCTCCGAGCTCATTTTAGTTGATTCAATGTAAATATTAGCGAAGATTGCGCGTACGGTGGCAACCAATTTTTAAGCAAGCAAATAAGTAAGCAAACGAGATAATCAGAGTTTTATAAGTATATAGCTAGAAAGATTAGGAGGATGCACTGCATCAACTTCAGCTACTGTACAGATTGAGCTCCCTATCAAAACAATATAAACACCGTTGCGTGCTAATATGTTAATATATTACATATATACATTATTATATTTATCTACAGTATAATAAAGACTGATGTGTATTTATGTGTTTGTTTATCGGTTTGATTGTTTGTTTATTGATTTATCCATTTTCTGTCACGCTTTAGCAAAACAGGCAGAAATTAGCCCAGGTTGGAGGCTCTGGTCGTCTTCTCAATTAAGCTACATTGAAAACTGATTGGTTGAAAATAGGCCAGGTTGTAGAAGATGGCAAGCGTATCTTTTTCAGGGACAGTTGAATTTCAAGCAATGAAGAAATCGCAGGCTTAGTCTGATTTGTACGAGTATTAGACTCTCCATACATCTAATCTACGGTAAAGTATCGGGTGACCTCAAGTCTAAATGCACTTCATGCATTGCCGAAGTTGAAATCTCAGCACTGAAGCTATCTAAGCTTCCATTGGCACTCTCATGCATCTTGATTCGTAGTTTCTTCCCACAAATGATTCCGTTGCTTCAGCTATTCTCCCAAATTTAATTCAATGGTCGATGAAACAGCTTTCGCTAAGCAAAAACCATTGGACCTGTATATAGGCTAGCCTACCGTATCCACAATACCGAATCGGAGCCATTGCTTTGAGCTTTGCTGATCGACCTGCAATAAGCAGTCAATTTTCACAATTTCAGAGAGAGATAAAAAAAAAATTCGGTACTGAGTGGCTGTGAAGCCGTAAACGCTCATCTCAGGGTGCTTAGGTTAGCAGTTGTAATAACGAATGTATGATCAATGAAGAACCTCATCACAAATTCTTCGCTGCCCTAAAATGACAGCGAAGGCCCTCTAGTCTATAATATAATCAATACCAATGAGTATTTATTTGTTTAATAATGTGCTTGTTTATCTGTCTATTTTCTGTCACGTTTAAAGAAAATAGATAAGCGAAAATGAAGCTAGGCGGTTGCAGAAGATGGCTAAACTGTATGGCAACCTTACATCCAAATGCGCTTCTTGCGTTGCCAACGTTGAAATCGAAGCACAGAAGATATCTGAAATTTTCCTAAGCACTCTAATGCATCTTCTTCTTAGTTTATCACTTATTCTTCCAACTTGATTTCATTCGTCGACAAAACAGCTTTTGACTGAGCGAAAAAATTCGAAGTATGTGTGATATCCTGGCGTATTCATCATACCGAGTTGAAATTGTCAGTTTGAGCGATGAGTGACTGCTTAGTAGGTGTGAAGTCGAGAACACTAATCTCTTATGTCCCAAAGTTACCAGTTGTATTAACAAATATCTGACAACGGAAGAATATTATCCCAAATTCTTTGCTTTCATTTTTGACCTCTGGGTTCACTGCTAACATGTACATAAGTGTATAAGCACATCACTAACGATATATGTATATTCATTGGTCATTGTCATAGCCTTTTGTTTCGTGCTTTTCATGATATTGTTTAGCATTTGTACCCATTTTCCCGTTCTAAATTTTAGTTTTTCCAGCAGTCAGAAACATGCTAATTTTATTGTGATTAGTTTTTCAAAATCATTTTACCACCATCAACTAGCATCAACAAATCATAAACAGCAGTCCTAACCTGTTCATGTAAACGGTAAATATTTTAACTGAGACTTGCTACAATTCTCTTTATAATACAATTATTATAGCTGCGGTACAACTAGTTTGGAACGGAGGGCGTATGATGCAAATAAAGCTTTGTATGGTCGGCCAGTGCAGGCCACCGCATCTACATGGCTCCTCAGTATTTAAATTGGTGCTGCGAGTTACTTACTATGGGTTTATACCGTTATTTTTTGTCATGAAGTCTGCCATTATAAAAATGCTCATATTTTTACTTGTATGCAGCTCATTTGTCGTAGGACTAAGCTTTCAATAGCTCGTATTCCACAAGCATTGCATTTAGGGAAGCTGGTGTCTTTTTCATGATGGTGACATTATTTTCCTGGTACGTTTGTAAACTTTAACTTTTTAAGAGCAATACTAAATAAATGCTGCACGTAATGCTAAGGTCATCTCACTCGCTTTCGATGCTGCTATTGACGCTGGACAGATGCACATGAAATTATGTTGCATATGTTGGGTTGAGGAAGACATCGTGATTTTCACAGCATACAGGGAATTGTAGCCTATAACGTTCAGCTTGATTATGTGTGTATCTGTCCTTCGGCCTCCGGCACGAGCCGGGTGCATTGCTCGTGTTATTACTGCCCACAGTATCCAAAAGGTTTAATACACAGTTCATTTACGGAAAACAGTTATGTCAGATTTGAGTGTTTGCACCAAACCCTTAAAACGTACAGAATTGTGACGTCAAAATTCTGAACATTTAAGGGTTTGCCGCAAACACTCAAATCTGAAACAACTATTTTCTGTAAATGAACGTGGTTTAATAGAACTCCTTGCTTAGTGTCACATGAAAGGATGTGTATGTATCGTCCCCTGCGGCGGTATTTGGCTAATCACGGGCTGGGAGGTCCCGACGTGTTTATAACCATGGTTTAGCATTTTTACTATAGGGCATTGTGAAAAATTCACACGATTGATTCCTCAACCTGATATATACTGTACTATTGATAATTCAACCAAGATGATATATTTATTAAAAGTTGTTAACCAACGTACCTACCATGATTTTCTGCTATATCAATGTTTACCGAATGATATACTCAGAGTTAACGGAACTTTCGTTTCATTGATCATCGTCGACAGTCTCGTACGAGCAGCTTGGCAATTCAGACAGGCACGAAATTAGAATATTTGGTTTCAAACTTTTTAATTGCCTTTCTGTCCAGCACCAAAAGCTCCAATTTACATTAGGTCATTCGTTATGAAGGAAGTTAAAAACGCCATGTTGAAGCAAAGCGCGTGCATTATGAGTAAATTTGTTTGGCGTATTTTGGAAATTGTGTCCACTAATTGCAGATCAGATCTCTAATAAAATTTTGTTAACTTAGAAAGCATGGGCACAGCGGTATTAAATTAAACGATGTACATTCATCAGAGAAACTAAGTGAATTGCAACGTCAAGCAAGGGGTTCAAAATGACATTTTTGAGGCCACACCATTTTCAAGCCAATTTTCATCCTTAGCAGATTTTTTATTTACACTTTCAACTTTTCAGGCGGCCGAATAGTCTGTTAGGGAAGGCGCAAACTATGAAAGAATATATTGAGTTAAATCGACCGATTCAATAGATGCAGAATTTGTAAACACTTTATAAACATACTTTGCAGACAGAGAAAGCCACTATTTTTTATACAAACGCTTTATAACTATGAAAAGATCAACTCAGACTAGAGGAACAAAGTTAGATTTTCGCATTAAATTTGGTACAAATAATCAGCTTCTCCGCATCTTAGTCCTAAATTGATAAACCAACACCAGGTGTATTGTAAGAATAGCTTCAGTTGAAACGTAAAGACAAGTTGACACCAGGCAATAGAGGGCTAATTGAAACGTAACTAGGTACTTCCAGGAATTGGCAGGTTTCCTTCTGTGTACAGTGAAGTTACTGTGTTAAGTTGCTTTCATTACTAGTTGTAATTTCTAAAGTGGGGCTTGGTCCTAGTACCGCTGTCGCCCTGGCTATCTCTTTTATCACCTCCGCTAATGAGGTTATGTTTTTACCTGTGCTTGTCGTTCTTTCTGTTAGAAATATAACTCGAAAAGTTATGGACAAATCTTCATGAAATTTGCAGGAACTGCTAATAACGTCACTATAAGACCAGATGATAATTATAATTTTGGTGATAATCCAAAAAGAAATCCTGGATTCTGGACTATTTCAAAATTTACGTTTGCAGTGCGTTTCTTGGTGGAGTTCTACGCGCTCGGAGAGCTTCTCTAGTTCGCGTATATTTTATAAGAGGCCGTTTGGCCACTTCAAGCCCGACAATTTCTGATATAAGCTGAACTACCCTTTTACCACAAATGCAATACAACCACTAAAACACAGAATATTATTACTGGAATACTATTTCATAAACTAAACGGGCTGCGCGTCTGCTGGACACGTTTTCTTCTGTGATTAGGACAGGAACAACGGCCTTGATATCGCTAAAAAGAAGAAGGGCTTAGAGAAGTTATTATGATGAGTTATTGCAATAGGATCAGCCTATGCTACCAAGATTTCGCTTAGAGTTCCTCAGATCTCAGTTGATGCATAATACAAGGGAACTATTATATCTATGAACGTTCAACTCGCACGGCGTTCAACTCGAGTACTTCCCAGAGGTATGTGTGTCTTTGACTTTCACTGAGTGATCAGGAAGAGGTGCGAGCTGAATGTACGCTTATTAGTTGAGTGTGCGATTCCATAGTGTAAGCTCGGCATGAGACTGCGCTTTGCTAACCAAGGTGTCATAATAAAGTGAGGTACTTAACACACGCGTGCGGATATCCGTACAACGGTAAGTTTAAACATACGAAAGTTACCTCTAACGAGGTAAATACGCTTACAAATCTGACTGGATTTACCTTTCAAAAGGTTAATATACTTAGTGTTACAGGGATTTCTTTTTTTTTTCTTGCTTCTTTTTTTTTTTTTTTTTTGTTACACTGATAAGACCATTTGCACTCTGTGTCTGGTCATGTTTTAATAATCTTGCATCATCGTTTGGGCTTTAAGACGACAATCTGAAACTAGATTTCGATTAAGTAACTTCAACGCGTCGCAAAATTTCAGCACTTTTTACACGGAAAGCAGTTTTGTCTTGTAAATACATAACTGAGAACAATTTCAATCTGCTCAAAGAGCAGTTTGAATCAGGCAATCTGAAATGAGATTGAAGTTTTGAAGTTTATTGAAATTTAAAATAGCTCATGTGTCAGACAGATAATGTTTCATTCGTTTTATTTACGCTTTCGCACAGCGAAAAGTGAATAATAAATTGTCACCTCAGGGTCCCAGAGCCGTTAAAAATCGTAAGATTTTCTCTTTGAAGTCCATCGACTGGATCTTGCTGACGTTCATATACAGGCTGACAGGCGTTAATTCGCTATATTCACATAAATACGAGCCTGCACGACTAAGTGTCTTCTATTAGGAAATATATTTTGTGTCCAAAAATTCAATCTAAATCTAGTATTAGATTATCATCTTGGTGTGGTAAAATGTGAAGCTTTTTATAAATGCGCATTGTCACTTTTTCCTGTCATTTGACGTGAGCACAGTGAAGGAAGTCTTACAAAAATTAAACCCGTAGCTCAAAATTTCAAAAAAAAATAAAAAGCACGCTATTTTATGCCATTTTAGGATTTGAGATACTAAGATGAAATTTTCATAAATGGGTGTTTTTGTTTATCAATGTAGCATTAAGACATTAACTCTAAAAAAGAGATTCAGTTTCTTTTAGGCTTTCCCATTAAAATCAAATACCAAGACCTAAATTCCTAAACGCTGCGTAAGGTTAGGAGGATGTAGAACGTGCAGTTCCCTTTATAAGTACGGATGGTAGGTCAGATTTTGTCACGCCGTTATACTGAGCTTGAAAATAGTATGATTAAAAGTTGTCTGGTCTTACGGCAATGTTTAGTTGCCTTTGTCAAGGATCTTATGTTGTTGTCGGGATTTTTCTGTCTATCCATCTGTCAGTAACATAACTCAAAAAACGTTATCAACATATCTTCATGAAATTCACAAGAACCGTTGGGTAGGTTAGGAGGAAAAGATGATCAGTTTTTGGTGAAGATCCGTTCAGTCGCTTGTTTGTTTGACTATCTGTTTATTTCTTGGCAAGTTAACCATTTCTCTCACGACTTAGTCCATCTTTCTCGTAGGAACAGCGCTATTTGGAATATTGTTCATAGCCCACACAATGGGAAAAGGGGTTAATTCTAGAGTTACTAGCGGATCTTCCTGGAAATTGCAGGAAGTGTAAGAAATCTTACAATAAAAAAAAATGACCATTGTTTGGGGTGATCTACAAGTTCTGTCTATTTGCCAGGAAACTGCCTACTGTACTAATGTCGCGTCAAAACACTGTACATCGATAGCAAGACTTTTATGTCGTCCTGTATACTAGTGGCATGCTCTCGTTGCTAGAGAACATGATGAGCAACTATGCCTACGATTCCACTTAAATAGCAGTGATACCTGACCCCCGCATGCGTAATGCTGTCGCCCAGTCTCTGAATAGGGACCCGTCGCGCACTAGTGCTTGGTTTTCGGCCTGGAATATGATGCTGTGTGCAAGTAAGACGGAGTCTATGATTATCAGTCGGTCTCGGACACCTTTACCGCAGTATACACATTTAAAGAAAGATGACTCTTTGCTTCAGTAGTCTAGTTTCTTGGAGATTCTTTGTGTTGTCTTTGATGAGAAGCTTACTTTTGAGCCGCATATTAGGCGACTGGTGTCACGACCGGGTCTTTTCGGTTTGAGTGCCTATCGAATTTTAATGTTTTTTTTATTCCAAAGTATGTATTTTGATGTGGAAAACCCAAAAATGATAACCATTTTGTGGAGAAATTATTTATTAACACTTAAATTGGCTTATA
>LQNS02277217.1:15154531-15164614 GCA_001587735.2 Parhyale hawaiensis
AACTGTAGAGTTCAAAAATTTGCTGGATTCACATTTAAGAAGAATACCAGATAGACCAGCGGTCAGCGGTTACATGCACTGTGGAGATAATTCGCTGCTGGCTCTCTCTTTGGTCGCAAACTACGGCACCACAGAAGACACTCAGCAGAGTGACTCCACACAAGTGGAGCAACGTGAGCAACGTCACCTGAACTTCTTCCGAAGACTCTCAAGGTAACTCAAGGTAGAAGTGTTGTCAACTGACGCCGCAGACGTCGAACCGAGTTAAGCCCCTCGGCTGCACCATTTTGTCTGGAACTTCAACCAGGAGTGAGCTTAGGCTTCGTCACTTTATACAGAGTTCCAGGCTTTACCCTCAAATCGATGCACTGGATAAGGCTGAAAATTCAATGCTGCTCCGTAAAATAGAATTTTTGTCTGTCCTACCCTTAATATGGTAGCGACTAACACCTGTAGCACACTTCAAAATGGCAAAACCAGTATTTCTTTCTGAATTTGGGGCAAACTAAGCTTGGTAAGTTGAGCTTAATTGGACTTTGCCGTGCCAATCTACAGTATGACAGCTCATGCATCAACACAATTCTGGCATTACGTAACACATTTTATCGAGCTACAAACGACACTCACCTCCGGCACTATCTCAAACCTGCGATAACATACGCACGTGTTTCTTGGGAGGTCGGAAATATACAAAGGTTGACCAGGGAATATTTTGCACATGTATGCAACTTTGGGCTCAAAAACAGCCTGATAAGTTTCTTTTATTGCAGTACTCAACTATAATATCGGTGATAGGTTGCTCACGAACACTGTCGACGCTCATATCCGACTGGTGTGGCCGTGTTGTTGATGTTGAAACTTGCAATTAGAACATGCACCTGTCTTCTTAGCTTATTTGGCACGTGTGTTTTGCCAGTGATAGACGCACACGCTCTCTAGAAGCAGGCTGTCAGTTCAAGTTTTCTTCCACGGTTATCAGGAATACCCCATCGATGTTTCTCTTACCATGCCATATGTGTTGATAATCATCCATGTGATACATACTGGGAAGGTACGGAGGTGGTTTGCAGGCATTTGCTAGTTGGGTGCAGGCGAAATCTCTCTGCCTGTGCTTAGTTCTGTCTTTACTCGGTAGAACTGTTGATTGCTGTGCTATCCTTATTTGCATGTGAGGCTACATATATTATAACCTACTGTATGTGGTTATCAAGTTGTGTGAAGTAGGAAGTTGAGTGATAATTAAACTGCAACTGGGAGCAGTGCAAACATTATAATGCGTTCGCATACCTACAGTAGGTAGTACACGTTTGTATTTTTGCGTAAAGTTTTGATAGTTGCATAAAACGAAGATGAAGTATCATCTGTTGTTTAGAAGACAAGTATTACTGAGTAAATATCCTGTGGCATGAAAATATTTGCAATTCAGGCGACGATACATCAGTTTATACTTTTTTAAAATATCAATCTTTATTTCCGACGGCCAAGTATATATGCAAAATAGTGCAGCAAAGTTAAGGATATAGAATTCGCGTTAAGAATCTGCTCTACAAGAGTTGTGCGAAAACTTAACCCCATACACGAAGAGAAATTATTGCATCGCATTCACTAACTATAGAGCACTGTGAGAGTGCATACCTCCGCCAAGCAAATAATTCAAATTGGCGCTGAAACCATAATTTTCTTGGTATAAACTCCAAAATTTACTCATTCGTGCCGTTTGATATTAATAATAGCTTTGGTTTTCATGAATCTGTCTGTGATTGAAAATACCTTCGTGAATTAGCGTTTACATGAATTGGGAATTAAACGTTTGTTTCAGGTATGCATAAGTTACTTCCCCATTTCTTTTCTTGCAAGGACAAAATAAAACGGCAGCTTCTTGAAACGCCATTTTTTATCACCCGTGAACCAAGTGAGAGCGATGATGGTGTTTTCGTTGAAGATCTAATTTTGTATGTATATTTGAATATCTGTCCACCGCAAACAGGTAGAAGAAGTTGAGCAATGTTCATGATTTTTTTGCAAGGAGTCGGGTGGATTGACCTAAATGTGACCAATGCCCAGACAGTAGAATTAGCTGGCCATCAAAAATGATGGCAATGAATTTTGTTTTGTCCATCCAATAAAGAGGCAGAAGGAGTCTGTTCAAAATAATAACTTTTTTATGCAGTCAGGTGAGTTGAGTGAGATATGAAAAATACCCAAAAAATTGAGATATCTGGCCATAAAAAAATACGGGGTTGAAATTTTTCTCTCCACCCAAAACGAAGGAGAAGTTGAGCAATGTTCATCAGTTTTTGCAGGGAGTCACGTGGGTTGACCTAGGTGTGAAAAATTATGCATCTCTTGAGATAACTAGTTTTGAATAATGATGGCTTTTAAATTCTACCCCCCCCCCCATTGCGGGAGATGGTCTTACGCCTTTGAGTGTTCTATTTTTAATTACGCTTGTTCTCGACCTTAATAGACTAACTTTATTTATTTCTATCAGCATCATCATACTCGCATTCCCATAGTAAAGTCTTTTTCCGAGGAGCCAAGTTTTTTTTTATGTAACCCTTTGTTTCTAACGTGGGTCTGTTTTCATCTCAAAGTCCATCTACGGGTGTGTAGTATTTCTAAACGGATTACGGATGTTCGTAATTTTATTTCAAACCAAGTTACTAACGCAGGGTTAACAGATTTAACATCCTTCCTTACCACCGGATTCCATTCCACCGGATTCCTTACCACCGGATTCCATTCCACCGGATTCCATTCGAATTATGTTCCATGCTAGGAACAATAATTGGCAGGAACAAAGAGCAAAATGGTCGGCAGGGATGCAAGAGATGACAGAATAACGCCTGTTGATCTCAATAATTTCTTACCCTTCACGAGCACCAACCTGTGGGTGGAGATCTCTGAAGGGAGGAGAAGCCTTGGTATGGGTCAAGCAGCATCGGCAAAGGAGCAAATTTCCTATTTTCTTTCCCCTCTATTTTCTATTTTTAGGGCCTATGCTTCTTTACTTAAATGCATTGCTCGACGTACTGTAGGACTATATGCGAACCTGTATTTATATTATTCACTGAGTTTCTGGATAAAAATTAATTTATCTTTTATAATTATTGTCACTAGCCCCCATTGCCAGGCTAGTTATCATATGTATATTGGTTCTACCCCGTATTCTGATACAGTTGAAAATGTGTTAATTTTTCAATACCACAGTACAGGGTTAGCTTGCGTCACAGGCAAATTCTCTCCATAGGATTGCAGTAAATTATTCTTACTCTCATTTCTGATATCTTAATTTTTGTGTGAGAAAGTGAGCTTGATACCAAACATGTGTGCGAGTGTAGGCTGAACGTATCCCTGTATTTTTCTTGTGCCTCCTCGCCTCTTTATGTGACTTGGCCTAATCAGTAGTGAAAAATTTAGTTACTCTGTTCGTGTTAGAGTATTTGTGAACCTGTTGTAATACAAGATAATTAATTCTTTTTTATTCATTTTGTAGTAGCGGCAGATCAGATAGCCTCCTCGGCGGAGTCTTGTAGCCTCAGTAAGGAGGGGGGGGGAGGAATCACGTAACCTCAGTAGGTGAGAGGAGGCACGGGGCTTCGGCAGGGAGGTCAAGTTGCTTTGTTACGATCGACTGACTTGAGATAATATTGATTTCAGCCCACAATCGGATTGGCTGTTGGAGATAACACTGGACCAAAAAAAAAGAGTGGTGCTGCAGAGGGTCCCATGTCTTTAGATAACCAGCTGCGAACACAAAACTGCTATTAGTCGCTCTTGTAGGTGGCAGTTCTCATGAGTGTTCGCGAACTAATAACATTGCACAAAGAATTACGACTGTTGACTAAACCCGTTTTAGTAATTATTTACGTAGGAGCTTCTTCAATAATAATTAAACCCGAAAGAAGTTATCTACTTTAGCACGTGCAATAAATATCTATAATAATAATTTAAATTCATTTTCCTCTGCATATAGATTTTTATGAAAAAGTGCGAAGTTATCTATGTGAAACTGTGGAAGAAATATATAAATAAAAGTACATCAAGATGGAGTCTGGTTTCACAGCATGGGACCTGACGGTCTTTCTTCTGTGCCTCACGTTGTCTTTGGGCATCGGCGTGTACGCAATGTACGTTGGTAAAAGGAAAACTGCTGACGATGACGAGGGGAAGGTGAACGAGTATCTCCTGGGACGAAGAAGCATGAACCCCATCGCCCTGGCCATGTCCACCATGGTTGGGTCTATGTCGTCTGTTACCATAGTAGGTAAGCTTGGAGATTTGTGTTATATTGTATTATAGGACCATACGAGTGGTTTTGACTAGGCGGTAAAATTTAGTCTTGACTTCGTTCAGAACGCCAGAAAGGTGCGCGTGTTTTGAAGCTCTGAATCAAGTCTCGTGCGTTGATCTTTAATCGGTTAGTGTTGGCGTTTCAATAAAAATACCCAATAGAGATTCTGCCTGACTTCGAGTAATCAGGTTGCTTCTAACACGTACAACATGCTGAAAATGAAAAGCCAAAACTCTTGTATGAAATTAAGTTACGGGCAAACCAGACTTCAGATCTTAATTTTGCCGGGCAAACGGGCACGCCTTTTGTCTTATGGTAACGTTCGTTTACGCTACACCGTCGAATAATTGTACTAAATGAGAAATTGCTCTGCATCGCGTCTAAACTACATTATGAACTCCTCTCGCCAGTACCTCCAATTATTAAAATTAATTCAAGTATCATTTCACATCTCCTCATTTTCTGAAATTCTCATTCTACCTTTAAAATCTCCT
The DNA here is from genome assembly GCA_001587735.2 of Parhyale hawaiensis. Taxonomy (NCBI): domain Eukaryota; kingdom Metazoa; phylum Arthropoda; class Malacostraca; order Amphipoda; family Hyalidae; genus Parhyale; species Parhyale hawaiensis. The sequence goes on from LQNS02277217.1 coordinate 15,159,320, forward strand.
TAAAATGAGCAGGAGCAAAGTTACCCAAAACAGAAAGAAATAGGAAGGATAAAATGACTGTTTTTGCAAATGAATCGTTGTCAACTGGATGAACAAGTCTGCTGTAATTAGCCTTCCTCGTCTAAATTTGGCTACTGGCATTCCATTCTCATCTAATAACTTTGCAATCTTATTGCCCAGCCTTGCTAGTGCCATTGCATTCTTCTATTCTAACGCTTTCGATGTACGTATAAGAAACAGAATCAATGATGGGGATTAAAGTCGAAAGTGCTATTAATTGCATACTGGCTGACTTAAGATTTGCAGTAGGTTTTCAAACTTAAAACGTCGCCAGAGCCCGCCTACAGTCAATGAGATGTATATTACATAGAAACTCCAACCAGGGAAAATTTTGGAACTGCATTTTAAATTAACTGTAGTACGATTTACATCATATAAAACTCTACATTGCCCTGCATTGAACGAGTGTTACTGCTCGGAGCTTTCCAACGAGATGGAATACTTTAAAACGCACGTGTCCGGGTCTTGCAACAAAGTACGTTTTGGCCCTGTTTCTGGAGGGACAACAACCACCAGCTAGCCTCTAAGATTGACACTGCACGAACCTATTGCTTATCCTTATTGGTAACCACGACTGCAGGTATGGCTTGTTATTGATGGCTATGACATTAGATATCTGTTTGTTCTTGATAGACACCCGAATCGAAGATGTTTCAAAACTTCTTTCTCATGTCTGCTTGGAGTACATACAGAAACTGCAGTTTGAAATACAACGAAAACAGCTCTTCATATTCAATGTACGTTGCGTCCATGATTTTCGGCTCATACGTACGTAGCTAATTATTTTTTCTCTGCAAGTTACCTCGAACAAGTTTGACACCAACACGCAATTTCTGTACTTCAGGCAATCCAGCCGAAATGTACGCTTACGGTACCCAGCTTTGGATGAATATTATCGGCATCGCCCTTGGCATGGTCTTCGTCCACCTCGTTATCCTCTCCGTCTTGTATCCGCTCGAGATCACAAGCGTCTATACGGTAACTATTGAAAATCAATGATCTGTAATATTTGGCGTAATGTGAACCAATAACTGCCTGACGTCTGTGCCATCCTGGTAATTGAGAAATAGCTTTCTACCCTATAATTTTCTTCTATACTATGTATGTCGCTGTGTAGTGATGAATGACCGAGAAAATTCATACTACGCAGGTGACTTTATAGGACTGTTTCTTGTAAACTCATTTGTAAAGAACGCATATAATATGCTTATACAACATGCAAGCGCTACCTACTTTCTAACATTGTGTTTTTTGAATTTCTAGTATGTAAACAATCCAGGAATATTAAATTTTTATGGCTGAATTGTGGCGAGTTATTTTTACATGTCCATATGTTCTAATTGAAGAAGCACTCTGAGAGCGCATACCTCTGCCAGCTAGGTAACGCAATGAAAATGAAAAATCTGAAGATGGTCCTGAATCTAGGATATTCAATCATCACAAAAAATGGTCATTTATGCTTCTTAATCTTCCAAGCAACTCCTGTAATTTTCATAGTGATCCAACCCTAACTTTTTTACTTATAGTCTGACCAACATTATGACAAGCAATCACATAAATGGGCCAACATACAATCACCAAAATTTAGTAATTTCTCCTCGTAACATTCCTAACATATCCAGTAAATTTTATGAACATCCGTTCATAACTTTTTTAGTAATGTTGCCAAGAAAAAATACAGAAATAGATACTCAAATGTTTGAATGGATTCCAAATAGTCATCATTGACTCTTTCTGATATACCTAATAATGTCTTAATATTCATAACGTTCCGTCAATAACTCTTTAAATTATCTTCGTGATAGACAAATACGGCCAAACACCGATAGAAGCATAACCTTCTTGACACAGGTAATTAGAGGGTGATTATGGTAAAAGCCAGCATTAGTTAAAGAAAAGTCCACTGTACACCATACAACAACATTTCTGTGGCTTCAGCAGGTGCAGCTCAATCCTAATTTACATCACAATAAGAACTAACGCTAACAATGTAATCTAGACAATGCTAAGTCTTCAATAGCTGACTCTTTCTTACAACGAAAGTAGCAACCTCCGAGTCGGAAATAATGGTTGTGATTATGGTAGAATATTGAGGTGTATGAGAGAATAAGGTCGATTATGGTTGACGAAACAATATGGTAGATATATCGACCAAAACATAATGTTGATTTTGGTATTTTTAGGTCGATATTGGTGGAGGCAATATTGGTTGTTTAAGGTTTGTCAGGAAACGAAGGTCGATGGTAGTTCATGGATGTATGAAGACTATATATGGTAGATGGTAGTGCATGGATGTTTGAAAACTATCTATGGTAGAGCATAACCATGGTAAGTTATCAACAGATTTCCGTACGTACGATCATGAGTGGAATTCCTCCCATTATTTGGAGAAGAGTATGTATGGGTTGCCATGGATTATAATATGGCTAGAATTCCTAACATAATAGACCAAAATAATATTTTATGACTATAAGTTTGAACGCGAAACATCTAAAATTTCATATTATATTGCAATAATTGCTCACATTTTCAATTTTTATTTATTCCTGTCGATGAATTGCAAAACATTGTAGCGAATGTATGGACGCTAACTGCCTTGACGTTATTTTTATCTACGTTTTCTGAATTTTATTATTGTTTACCACTTTAGCGTAGTTACCCATCATTTTTATTTATTTGTTGTATCCCTTATAACACAGTATTGCAATCTTTGATCAAATATTGCTATCTATTTTTATGTCTATTCTATTTATATCTGTAAAGTGTAAAAAAAATTATTCCCATTAGCTTTATGGAAAACAATGTCAAGTTTCATGTTTAATTTGACCTTACGTACCCTGACAACGGGTATGGCCAATCTCCATTCATCGACCATAGTGAGTTAGTGACTTCCTCTAAACTGTGTCGTATCATACCTGTAACTGCATACCAGCCTTGAGTTGAAGAAGTTTTAAATAAACGTGCGTTAACTGAATTAACTGGTTCAAGCTCCTACTCTATATCATCGTCCTGAAGTTTAGAGCCTTCCACCATTCTGAGTCGCAGGCCTAACTAGTACGTATAAATTACCTTTTTTGTACAAAGAATTAATCATCAGCAAACAAAGCAGGCATCCAGGGTATAATATGTATACAGCTGAAAAAGTTGATCTAGGTAGAATATAGTTGTATCATTCGCTGAACACGGTCGACTTTGGTCGTGAATGGTGTTCCCTCCGGCTCACTATGGTAGATCATGGTTGTGCAGCTAAAATCTTTATGGTTGCAATTGTGTATGTATGGTCGAGAATATGGTCGAAGGTTGTGACATATATCAACCATAATGCACCCCTTAAATAGTTGAATATGGAGGATATATCGATAATAAACAATCAAGATCTCGACCATAATTGTTCTACTATAATCACAACCATAATTTCCGACTGGGCTACGCATCAATTACATGCAACGTGATGATTATTGAGTCAAACGTTATATATTTCTGCTCATTAAATAACTTGCTAAGTTAAGCAAAGGTTTGTCAGTTGCTGTCAAATTATCAACAGATATTAATACTAACTAATGAACCACTCCGTCATTAAGTGACGACAGAAAACTCTTACATCGATGAAACTCTTGATTCCGACCTTAATTTCAGTCTTCTCGCGGTTCTGCTCGCGGCGCTGTCTCCCATTTTCCTTCGTTTAGCTTTCGTAAAATATGCGCACTATATGCTAAGTGAAGTAAAGAAGTACAACCTCGTATCTATGGTTGTACTTAGCAGGACTCCAAGCGTATTCAGTACTGATATTTCAAAGAATTTGGTGGGGCAAAGGACCCTATTCCGGTTAGGTAGCTAACAAATTTTTCTTGATCTAATCCTTCACAATGGAATGGGGAAACCGATCAACCATGGAATCGAGCCAAAAATAACCAGCAAACTGAGCATTATAAAAGACTGGAATAGTCTGACATGAATGCTTGTTTACGTAAACTTAGGCTAGTCATGCCTGCACAGTGCACACTCAGGGGGACGATGCGCTTTCAGTGCTGGATTGGAGATTGGGTTGATGAGTTTGTGGCTACGTCATTGACCCAGGCATCAATGGAAGATGGATGTTGATATCCAACATACGTTAAAGTATTTCAGAACTAAGAGATCCCAGTATTTTAAAAATAGTCAACGTGGTCGAGTTTTTGCTTTATTAATAATATACAGCATCTCTTGTACACATGAAATTGTTCCTTGGAGCTACATTCCCTTTCTCCTATTTGGTTTTAATCTTAATAAATGATTCTATTGTCAGCGAAAAAAGTAGGTATTTCACTTTCAATTTTTTAATAACAAGAAAAATATACAATATTGTTATTAGCTGCACCAAAGAAGTTATATATAGTTTTGTCGAGTTTTCGATTTCTCTGTCTGCTTGTCTCTGTCTGTCACCTAGATAATTCAAGAATTTGTTGACTGGTCCATCCAAAATTTACAGTAATTGTTATGCATATTAGGAGGAATAGATGATCAATATTTGTTGAAGATCCGTTGAACGTTGAACTGTTTGCTAGTACGTCTACCACTTTTTCTTGGTACAATAACTAACAAAGTTTTCGACGGATGTTAACGAAGCTTGCATCAATTGTTCGGTATGTTACGAAGAGTAGATCGTTCGTCAATTCCTCTATATGTTTGATTTGGTATTTGTTAGTAACATTACGCAAAGATTTATGAACAGATCTTCATTAAATTTATATGAATTATTAAAATTATTGCGAGACACAAGTGACCAAATTTTGGTGATGATCGGCTGGTCCATTTCTGTATTTGATAAATGTTTATCAAACTGTTTGTCAGTAACATAACTCAAGACGTTACGAACAGATATTTATGATCTCTGTAGAATTATTAAAAATGTTAAAAGCTACCAAAGACTTTAGTTTGATGATGATCGACTTGTTTGTTGGTGTGTTTGACGAATGTTTATCAAAATGTTTGTCAGAACAGCTCTCAAGACGATATGGACGGATCGTCAAGAAACTTACAGAAGCTGTTAATACTGTCAAGAGGTACAAATGACCAAATTTTGATGATGGTAAAGGGAAAATCCTATCAGGACTAATCCCAGTCGGAAATTATGGTTGTGATTATAGTAGAATATAGTAGTGTATGAGAGTTTAAAGTCGATTATGGATGATGAAACAGTATGGTAGATATGTCAACCATAACATACCGTTGATTTTAGTATATTTAGGTCGATAT
>LQNS02277217.1:15188866-15201501 GCA_001587735.2 Parhyale hawaiensis
CCAATGTTTTCCTAAAATATACCGATACTGATTGCAGCTTTCTGACAACCACTAAAAACATGATTCTTATTAGGAGGGTCGTAATTATCAGGATTTGCAGCAGAAATTCTTATGATTACGACAACAAACCTTTAACATCTCCTATTTCAATTACAAAAAAATATCGCTTTATCAATTTTAGTTTTAATGTTGTAATTTTTTTAAAAAGGTACCTTGCTTATCCCACCCTTTATTTAGGATGAATAGATCAGCCCAACAATGTTATGTCAAATTTAAACCATTCGTTCCCAATATAAATAGAACCCGTGCTCTCCACAGCATCAACCCCGACCCTCTGCAGAGGTCCAGCCTGTGGCTGGTCATCATCCAAGGCTACTTCTGGGCACTGCTTACGTTCGGCATGGGGCAGCCTCAAGTGCAGAGAATCTGCTCAGTCGGAAATTGGAGACATGCCATTCGGTATGGTTCCTTTCGCTATAAGTCGCTATAAGGGAGAAAATTCCTTTATTAAATCTCATTTATTGTTCTATCTATCATCCTGAAGGGCACAGCACCCTGCGGTGTTCCCTGCCTTCATACAGTACTTACATGAGGGAATATTAGCATTTAGTATTAGGCGCAAATATTCAGGATACGGTTCACTTTCGGCAGAAGACCAGTGATTACCTATAGGCTTTTGAGTACATTCTTGAACCAACTCTACTTATGAAGATTGTTTAGCTTGTAAGACCTGTTTTCTATGAGGCTGTTTAGCAAATACCGTTTTATATGAACGATCGTTGATCTACAATCGCCATTTCTGGCTTTATCAACGGGAGCCAACCTGTTGTTTTGAGCTACCCGTGGCAGGTGTTGTCACATCTACCCCTTGCATCGTTATTCTTCAGTTTGACGGAATTAATGCTATGTTTTTGTCAGTCACTCATGGACCTAAATTGTGAATAAACTTACTTCTGGAGAGAAGCATATGTAAATTCATATAATACTGTCAACAGGGCACACTACCTGAACACAGTACTCATTCTGATACTGTACTCTATTGTGAACTACATGGGAGTGTCCATCTATGCTGTCTATGCCGACTGTGACCCCATGGCCACCGGAGCCATCGACAAGCCTGATCAAATTCTGCCGTATTTCGTGGCGGACTACCTGAGCCAATGGCCAGGTGTGCCGGGCGTATTTGTGGCGGCACTTTATGCCGGAGCTCTCAGGTAAGATAGCAGTCGCATTAAGTACAATCCTTCAAAGATTTACTTATTTTGAATGTACCAACGAAGTTTTCTTTTTCCTTAAAATCTAGAGTTTTTTCATGATATTGAGGTTGTGAAGAATGCGAAAAACACAAGATAGATAACATATATAAAAATCCCCTTTAATTATCCGACCTTTATATGTCGGAGTGCTCCAGCGAATATGAATGCTGGTGGTACACTTGAACCGCTATGGAGCCTACCAGTGTATGGACAGCGCAGAGATCGGTAAAAAGTTATTGACTACAGACATCAAACTGTAAATATTCGAATAAATTAGAAGAAACCAATTGATAACGCATACAAAGGCACATTTATGCAAACAATGAGCCATATAACATTAAAATACGAACGTTATGTTTTTAAATTTACTGCAAATACCTTCACGCTTTATGTTATGTAGTTTGAATCCGTGAGTGGTGGCTTAGGAGGAAGGAAGCACTTCTTACTGCCTTGTGAAATATTAAGCGAAGTATTTCAACCAAGCATTGAACAGTTACACGTCTTAATTTATATGCGATTTAGTTTTAGAGTATTTCCCTTTGATACGTGTTCAAAATGATAGTGAGACTAGCTCCACGGTTCGCACAACTCACGAAAATGTTTCTCAACTTTGTTGCGTTTTAACATAGAGTGGATTATGTTATAATAATAAGTTTTATTAATACACAACAGGTTCACAAATACATTTCCAAATACAAAGTAACGAAAGTTCAAACAAGAGCTTAGGCCGAGTCACATGAATTGGCGGCCACGTTCAAGAGTGAGAAAACATTGGTTGGTACACTCGACCTTCAGGTACAGACACGAGAGGCATTAAGCAGCTCGTTCTCACACAGAAGCAAGGACAATAGAAAAGAATTGAACACCAGTTTCCCGCGATCTTGCAGGGAATTTGCCAGTGACTCAGGCTTACCCATCCACCGTGTGATCTAGAAACACTGTTTCATGATATCTAATCTGTCCATGGGCCCTGTGAGAAAGATCGCACTGCAAAATGCAAACGGAGCTCAGTCATTATTATACAAACGCATTTGGTCCCACCGCACCTTGCGTAACGCATCATCAAAACCGGAAGTGGCTAAGGGAAAAGTACAGTAAGGAGTCAGTGTGAGAAGATAAATCAGCTCAGGTATGAGTGCAACGACAAGAAAACTTGAAGAAATGGTAGCTAATATTCACATTAGTGGAAGGTCATTCCGATCATAGAAACATTGCCTTAATGCAGTATCGTAACCCACCGCTGCTTAAGCCCCGAGCTCTTATAATTTGGATTAGAGCATAGCCCCTGGAGCATCGAGTAATCAGAGCTTTCCGCTTTCATCTGTAAGCTATGTGCGCATTTGCGAGCACGAGTATTGAGGCACTCTACGTCATACGACGCAAACACATCACTAGCTCCAGTGTATCTGGGAACACCCACCAACAGTTGGAATATGTCATTGTTCGCAACCCATAATTTACTGATGGCTTGTCTAGTGAATTTAGCCCAAGAGAGCTGCCATGCATTGGATAGCAATAAGTTTCAGACTGCTGGATCTTGACATTCATGGAACATCTATTAAACTGACGTAATATCTGATTACCTGTGAAATTTAAGCTCCTAACCTGTCGTCCAATATCTGCGCAGTCGTCGAGTTTGACATCAGTGAGATATACCAGATTCATAAAGCTTTTTACATAGGCTAACCTTACATAGATTAGCAGAGTATGCCTAATCCTGCACTGCTTATTGTTTTGAGGTTCAAACAACAGACACACAGTCTTATTCGTGTTATACAGACTATCAAGTTTTTGAGTTTCATCATCACAAATGGAAACTAGCTTTTCGGATAGAACTGAGATTAGGACTAAGAAGCACCATATCGTCAGCGTAAGTGATTGCATTAATGCAGCGTTGGCCCATGAAACAACCAACTCCACTGCCATTAAGTTGGTTATGAGTGTCATCTATAAAAAATGTTGAAAAGCGAGGGGGAAGAGAAGCCCACCCTGTCGGATTTCATTAGATGTACGGAAGCCCTCAGAGAATGACTTACCCAGCGTACACAGCACTCTGGATTCATGTACCAGAATTTCAGTAAGCCAACAATAGGCCGTGCGGCCCCTTTGTCTAATAGCTTTTTGAATAGCTTCCAGTGATTCACCCGATCAAATGCTTTCTTCGCATCCAAGAAACATGTATACACGCATGAGCCGTTAGACATGTAGTGCGCTGTCATCTGCTTCAAAGTAAATATTGCCATTTGTGTTTCGTGCTTTGCCTCAAGACCAAATGTATTGTCAGCCGTGCCTAGAGCAAAGATCATTTTCTTTAGCAGCAACAACTCGAACAACTTAGAAGATGCTGTCGCAAGCGCGATATGTTGGTAATTCCCTTTTTTGATGACATTTTTATCACCCGCGAACGAAGTGAGAGAGGGGATAATGTTTTGGTTGAAGATTTAAGTATGTATGTATATTTGTATATATAGTTGTATGTCTGCCCACTCATTAAGTGTTCGAAGGAGTTCAGTAATCTTCATAATTTTCTGTATGGAGTTCAGGGGGTTGACTTAGATGTGACCCATGCCAAAAAAAAAAACAGACCTAGCTGACCATAAAAAATGACGGAGTTGAATATTCCTCCACAGGGGCGAATTTGCCTTGCCCGCAGCCGATCGTCTGAAACACGGGGCGTTCTAGTTAACTATGTTCTCGACGACAGGTTTCACAGCAACTTTCAGAACAGAACTGGGAATGAACTGAAGCTGCAGGCATCCCGTGAAAATTGCTGCCAATAATGCAGTAAGTGTAGGTGGTGCATACATGAACACCTCGAGGGAATTTAGCAGCTCTTGCAGCCTTGCCAGTTTTCAGTGCTTTGCATGCGCGTGTAACCTCATCATAAGTAAATGCATCTACAAACGGGCCAACCTCATCTGGTGTTAGCACATCATTCACTGCTCAAAAAAAAAAATCGGCTTGACATACATTGGGCGAGACATCCTCCACAACTAAGAACTCCCCCTCCAGGAATTGCAAGCTCTTAACGGCCAAAGCTTCCTAGGCCACCTAAATCCATTTTCTTCTCTCTCCCGCTTCAACGACACTGCCTGGCATCTTAAACCTCCGCATATCAACGGCTCTTGATCGTGCTTGCGTGCATTCATGATCGTCTCTGTGGCTGAGATTCTTCCCCCTTTTTCTCACTATTTTCTTTTTCTTTTCTCCAGTCCTATATATCCAACTAACACAATGGCAATAGCTCATAGAGGGCCGGGGCGTAAATTCCAGTGTCTCTTTAGGAATGGGCCTATTGGTTCGTCTACTGCCGCCTAGCTAATCTAATCTACTGTGTCGTGATCATTACTGAGTACTGAATTTAAGATATCGCTAAAGTGTCCCCTCCACATGTCGGCCATTGCTTTCTCCCCTTTGACACCATCATTGCACCGAGCAATATGCTCATCTTTTGGGTTTGATTAGTTTAATTTCTCGCCAAAAGTCAGTTGACTGCCCATCAGCAAGACTGTCGTAATTTTTGCTCATTTCGCCTGCACCACATCCTAACATACTTAAAACGATAGCAGGCAGCATTTTTCTCTTCATAAAGGTGTCCATTGCAGGGTCTACCCGCCCTATCCCAATTGCTAAGAGCATTTCTGGAATGCTCATGAAGAACGGCAAGATGAGCATTCCAGCCAGGGATATGCTTGTGAGTGCTCAGTTGAGCTGCCCCACGCCTTCCAAACACACTGCAACCAGTTTCCAGGATATTGTCCTCGAGTACAGTATGCAGGTTATCAAAATCAGCATGGCATTGAGGATACCAGAAGCAGTGCAAGACCTGCTCTAACCGCTCGTTGAGAACATACTGAAATGCGGTTCTCTTTTGCAAATCATTGAAATTCCATGATATATCATCCGAACTCACAGAAGTAACGTTAGTCGTTGATGATAGAAGAGAGACATACAACTGAAAGTTCATTGGAAGATAATCAGATTCTTGGGTATGCAAGCCCACTTCACAGCTAGAAATAGACGACTTGAGATTCTGGGTGGCTGCAACAGGGTCAAGCCATCTTACACTATCCCCATTATAGGTAACATGAGTATACGTATTGCGAGGTAGCAAGTCCACGTCTGACAAACTCATGTCACCATTCGACAAGACAGCCTGGAGCTCTGCCAAATGAGCTCCTCCCGGCGTCACATTGAAGTCACCCATCATGCAAATATGCGAATTAGTTACATCATGAATAATTGCAGCTTGTTTTCCAAAATACTCTAAATGCACCGTCTCAGGTATTCCTGCGTTAGGCAAATGCACATTAATCAGTAAAACAGAGCTACAGTTAGTTCTAAGCCTGAATCCCTACAAGCGAGCATCATCAAATTGAACAATTTCAACACAGTGATCTATTTGTTTATTCCACATAAAAGTTGCGCCCCCATGTATCCTACCCTGCTCAATACATCGCGTGACATTTATCGAGGAAATAGAAAAAGACGTCATGTGTCGGGCTCCCTGTTGCATAGAAAGAAGGGCATTGGAATAAAGCCAGGTTTCCTGTAGGGCAATAATATCAACCCTTCCTGCTAGTTCTACCAGTGATGCTACACATATCTTAGTTCCATGACAATTGAATGAAGCAATTCATATTTTATTCATTAGACAGAGATTGGTGGATGTAGCCTTAATGGTACCTGGAGCTCTCTCGTATGTTTTCAATCCACAAATCTACGGACGCGCGAACCTGGCAGCCAAGCATCTGGGGACAACAGCCTGTTCTTTCAATAGACAAAGCATAATTTTGAGAGCTTTGATATTACCTTTCGCCAAGATCAGTTTGACCATCGGAGCCATATCCGGAAACTGTTCTAAGATTTCCTGGTCGACATCACCTTCTGTGAGATGTCTTCCCCATAGCTTAACATATACACTGTTCATCGAGTGTGCCATAGCACTTGTACACACATTCCTACCATTACCTATTACGTAGTTATGCTTACGGTACTTAGTCTTACGTTCACCCTTACTGTTCACCAAAGTACACCCATCGTTGTGGCTAGAAACAGCACTACGCAGAGTCCCATCACCGGAATTTGGCGCAACTGCATGAAACACCTGCCTGCCCTAGGCCAGAGTCGTAGAATACAACGGAGCGCAGTCTTGGGTCCATGCCGTACATTCAGGCTTCAGATCTGAGCTCACAGCCCCATCTCCACTTTAAAACGGCTTGGGGGCTTCGCATTGTCGCCGTCCACACTTGATGGTGAAAGGTTCCTTTTTTTAAGCACTGAGGGCTTCATTGTTATGTCGGAACATTATTCCACGCTCAGCAGTAGAATCTAGAGCTCGCTGAGACGTTCTTACATTAGCTGCCGGCATCTCATCTCTCAGTCCACCCGCCGCAGACACGCAGGCTGGACTGTGCTTGGCTGCTGCAGGCTGGACCGTGCTTGGCTGCTGCAAGCGCGTCCCCTCGGCACCGGAAGTCAGCTGTTGGTTGTAACACTGCTCGTCGGTCCGGCAGTGCGTGTGTACGGGCCTCAGCCGTAAACAAATTCAAGTCAGAGATAGAGCGAAGCAATAGGTCCAAACTGCGTGGGGTGGAACGGGCAATGGCGGCTGAAGAGGAAACATGAGTGGGGGCATCTTCTTGGAGCTTTGTGGATGTACGTCAGAAACCGCAAGAAAAACTGAAGGGCAAGATGCAACCGCCTCGTAAGACCCACCTTGTCTCCTGCCTCTGTCCGCCAAGGCACTGTTGAGCTGTTTAGCCTCATTTAAGTGTGTGATAAATTCACTTATTGCATTTTTAAGATCCTGTACTTCGCTAACAACTCGGTCATTGGCATGTTTCGCTTTTGAGAGCTCATGCCGTTGAGCTTGTAATGCCTCGGCCAGATGCTTATCATTTGGTTGCACTTTACTTTTCTGTGTCTGTGTAACGTTGTTCTGACACATTATAACGAAATTATACGGACTGCTGCAGACTAGCGCTGGCAGCTTGTCTGCATCATATAAATAGGTCAAATATCCAGGAAAGCTCCTGCGTCGCAGATTGTAGCTCTTCGAAAGGATAAGCCTCGCATAGGAGTCGGTTAATCTCATCTTTTGTGCCTTTACCGTTGACTTGGCCATCATAAGCAATCCTCAAAATGTCATTCAGTACAACGATTTTGCCATCGCACCCATTTTCACCAAACTAGTTTTAGTAAAGGAACAATAGTGATAGGAGCGTGTTACAGCACTGAAATGTACTCACTATTAATCACTAAACAGCACTTAACGCATTCACTTTCAACCTCTAAATAGTAGTCACAGAAATCGGATACTGCACTGAATGACGCTGGCGACAGCAGAAAGCCATGAATACGTGCGCCAGCAGGGGTGGGGAAGGTAGCTAGCTACCACCACTGTATCGTTATCAGTCAGCTTAGACCTAAATCACCTTAGCAAATAAAGAAAGCATACACTTTGCACTGTTTTCTGCCACTTTAAATATCACATATAACATCACATATTCCGCTTGTACAGCACTGTTGACAACGTGTCACGATGCACGATGTATTCACGCATCTGTAGGTCTATGTTAACACTCTCCAGCTGTCAAAGTAAAAAAAAAAACAGTTTGGCGAAAACACACGGAGCCAAGTTATCCACGTCTTGTCAGGGCGACGGCACGTGCTGCCCAGATGTGCACAGATGGGTCAGATGACACTGAAATTTCCTTTCATCGTCACTCTCGGTTAGTGAATCAATAGCAACTTGTGATGAACTCAAATTTTGCAAGAAGTAGTCTAGGCTGCAGAGTGAACGAAATGGGTCTCAGTGATCGCCACAAGTTCTTCGATATTTCACCAGAAAAAGTGTCCTCATTTACCGATTTCTAGCAAAAAGTACAAGGAGCGTTGAGAATAAATAGACCGAGATACAAGTGCATTGCCAAGATTTTTCTGGAGGTAACGTCGCAACACCATTTAACACAGTTGCTGAAGACATTTCAAATGTTTTATACAATCCGTTCAGGATTATAGTGAAGTTACGTTAAAGTGGCTAAACTGAACTTATTTTTCACTATTCACAAACTAATTCAATCTGTCATAACCTAATGATGTTTTCTCAGCAGCAGAATCTTATATCAGATAACGAGCATTGCTCTTAGCAACAGTATCCACTAACTGCGACCATATTGTTTACCTATTGGTGGAGCTGCTACATAACCATTTTTTCTGCACCATCGAAGACTATTTAAATAAATCTCAAATAAAGCTATTTTACGAATGTTAATTTTAAAAGCTCACAAACACTCCAACAAGTTTTGTGTAATGACAACTTATTTATAGCTTTACAGTACTTCTGTAAATCGACTCTACTACACTATACCTAGTATTATCATTATTGTAGTTATTCTGTTTCATTTCCGACTCTTCTTCACCATGAACTTTCTCGCCGCCCGCAGCTCATACTCATCTCAAATTAACGCCGTCAGCGCTGTGACGTGGGAAGGCTTCTTCAAAGACTCCAAATTCGTTGCGAGGATGAACGAAAAGAGACGCCCTCTAGTTAATGTAGCGGTTGGTAAGTGCTGGTCACAACTTTTTTGTTCTTCTACCGAGAAGCGTTGAACAGTTGCCTGCAAATACATTCAGTAATATCTAGTGTCTTGTGCAAATACTATCCTAAACCAAAGAAAGTTCCTGACATGGAAAGTTTTTGTAGAGGAGAAGATCCTTAAACATAAACAGTCGGGAATCGTGCTAATATGCGACGCCAAAGTGAGTGAGTAGAATAGCGGTGTAGTAAAACTTATCATCTGAGAACTTATCATCTCGAAAACGGACTGTCCTCTCCTCGAAATACAATCATACAGCAAATATAGTTGTTTGTTCTTGGAGTTCTACCGTAACATTCATTAATAGTTGACAGGCAGGGTGGGGTTGTTACAGTCGCTGTGCACCTCCTTCAGCATGTTCATCTCCCCCAAACCCGGGAACACAAACCTTACCTAAAACATTGTTATCGGTAGCCACAGGATATTTTCTACCCATGGTCAGTGTCTGTTGTAGGGTTAAGAGTTACATACACTTAATCAGCAAACTTTAAATAATAGTTTCTTCAAAGTTTGAGAGATTGGCTGAAAATGAGATTTGAATAATTTTTTATCCTCCTTTAGGTCTATTAGAAATGTGTTTTGAACCAATTGCCTCTACTAATACCGACATTTCTGAATTTAGACCTGCATGCTGAATCATTTGGCAACAAAATGGCCGATGTTATCCTTGGTGTTATTTATGTAAACTAGTTCCAGGGGTTCATTGTCGTTGGTTCAGCACTGAGTGGCCGATGGGTTCCAGCAATCATATCTCTTGTTCTGGAGGTATTACATAACGTGATTTACCTCTTGTTTTAATAGAAAAATAATAAAGCATCCGGTGCTGACTGTATCTCAGCTGAGACCTTTAAATATAGCCCCCCTAAACTAGTAACACTCCTTGCAATTCTGCTCACCGGGTGTTTTACGTTGGGATTCCTCCTAGAAAAATTGATGAGTGACATAATAACACCAATTGTAAAAAACAAAGCAAAATGTGTGACCGACAAGAGCAATATTATCGCCCTATCGCAGTGGTAGAACTAGTGCTTGAGTGACGAATGTCACCGTACATGATGACTGCAGAGAATCAACTTGGCTTTAAAGCCGAAAATGAAACAGAAGTGGCTATATTCACACTCAAACAGGTCATAAATCATTTCATTGGCAGTGGATTTCCCATGAACAGTACTTGTGCTTTCTCAATGCTAAGGCTTCGTTTGACCGAGTTCATCATTATTCTCTATTTAAATGTACGCTTGAGAGACAAATACCTCCTTATATTGTTAAGACACTAAAATACTGGTATCAAACTCAGAAATGCTATGTAAAATGGGAAGCGGCGACGTCATCAGCGTTCGGTATGACCAATGGCATACGATACGGGGCTTACTCTCTCCAATTCTCTTCAATATCTTTATTGATAGCATCCACACCCATCTGAACGCAGCTGGAGTGGAGTGTCACATTAATGGTCACGCAGTAAATGCGCTCAGTTACGCTGATGATATGGTCCTTGCCTCTCCCCATTCTAGTGGGCTGCAAAAATTGGTCTTTATTTGCGAGAGCGAAGTCAGTAAACTGTGTATTGAATACTATACTGTAAAAACTCTTTGTACGTATATTAAACCTAGGAGAAGTAGCCTGCCCTCCGATAAAGTCACTCGACTTGATGGTGTCGGTCTCACTTGTGTAGACAGCTTCTCTTACCTGGGTCATAAAATCACCAATGATTTTCGTGGTAACCAGGATATAGAGAAAGAAACGCAGAAGCTCCACGCAGTGGGCAACATGCAATGCAGTCAAGTTTGCAATGATGCTATTACCTGATCTTAGTATCTAATATGTAACTTTAGTATTTAGCTGTCTCCTGTGTACCATTTCCAATGTGTACCTAATAGAGTATAATATTATTAATACACTTGGCTGAAGCTTGAACTTAACATTGATGATATGTTAACATGTATTATATTGAAATATTCCAACTTATCCTCGTGGCCTTAATACAATAAAAAACTAATTTTTTCTCTTGTAGGAGTGATCACAGGATTGCTAGGAATCACATCGGGGCTGTTAGCAAGCCAACTGGGTGGAATATTCGAGGTTGGCCAAACCTTCACATCGACCTTCCAGTCACCTCTGTTGGGTCTCTTTATTCTCGGCATGACGTGTCCCTTTGCCAACAAAATTGTGAGTGCATTCGTTGATTTTTTTGGCGCATTATCTCGTGCCGCAGCTATCACTGCCCAAACAAGGGTTATCATTTCCGCCTGAATTATCTATCGTCAGTTAATGCATGGTACATGGCAGTATAGAAGCGAACCTGGCCGTCGAAAATATGACGCCGAGGCAACCGCGTCCATAGCTCAGTCAAGTCTTCATGGTTCAGCTCCGTAGCCGCGATACGACGGTAGGCAGAGGTGAGCAAACTGAGCATCTCCGATCATGTATATCACGATGTTACAATGGCACGATGGCAAAATCGATGGCACGACGGCCATCGCTATCGTTCTTACGATGGCGATGACAATACCATCGCTATAACGACATCAGAACCAAACATTGCCAACTGTCATCGGCGATGACCTACGATGAAATAGCAGTCGGCGATGGCCATCGTAGGGCGTCGCAATAGGCAATGGACCATCGCATTAAAACATTTTAAAAATGCAAACATCTCAGACTAGAAACAACGAAAATAAAGCAGCATCTCTTATAACCTCGGCCTGTGTGCGATCTTCAAACCAGTAATACTATTCTTAGCTGATATAAGGTGCGAAATGTAAGGCCAAGGTTATTGACGTTGTTAGATCTGGGAAATGTATTAAAATAAACTTTGTGCCCCCTCTTTGTTTTAAAAACAAAGAACGAAAATATGTTTCAAACTCATAAGGCTGTTTTCTGTAGCTTTAGCCTTATTTCATCAGCATCGGAAGGACAACCGGTGACGAAGCCCATCGTATCCCATCACCGATGGCATGTTAGCCATTTCGTCGGACCATTTCTTCCTCATAACACCATCGCCGATGGAGAAAATGGCTATTGTCGCTTGTTTGAGACGGTTCCTATCGGACCCTTGCAGCCATCGTCGATGGATTTTGCGATGGTCCATAGTAACATCGTAGTTTTTTTCCGATGGCGATGGTCTACTCACAATCTCCATCGTATAATTGGCGATGGCATCGTGCCAGGCTCTGCCGATAGGGCGAAAACCTGTATATAGTATATGTATTCAGCAAGGCTACGCGGAAACGTACTTCAGTCAGTGATACAGAAATTCAAGAAGACAGAAAACAATGACAATTGGGACAGAAGTCTCATTTGTCGGAAGTGAAACTGCACCAGCGGTATGGTCAAGTAAAAACCAGGGATATTTACAATGGGACCAAGCCATTCGTCCGCATCGCTACTCGTCCAACCCGCTATTCGTCCTACTTGCTCAAGAACCATTCCCTTCTCATTCGTACGCCAGCTGTCCTGCGATTTGGACAGCGTCACCCTCTTACTAGCGCCGCGCCACGTGGTAGCTTCACCTCAGTTTCGCGCTAGCTTCACCAGTCTCGCGCTAGCTTCTCCTCAGTCTCGCGCTAGCTTCACCAGTCTCGCACTAGCTTCTCAGTCTCGCGCTAGCTTCACCTCAGTCTCGCGATAGCTTCACCAGTCTCGCGCTAGCTTCACGAGTCTCGCGCTAGCTTCACCAGTCTCGCGCTAGCTTCTCCCCAGTCTCGCACTAGCTTCACCAGTCTCGCACTAGCTTCTCAGTCTCGCGCTAGCTTCACCTCAGTCTCGCGCTAGCTTC
>LQNS02277217.1:15207092-15226619 GCA_001587735.2 Parhyale hawaiensis
GGAGTTCCATCTACCCCGAGCTGTCGAACGCATTCAATGAGTTGACTCTTCCGCCTGAATCAGCCGTTGGTCTTCTCATTGGCTACTTTCGACTTTGATGGTCCTTTTCAGCCATCAGGGGTGATCGACCCTCCAACTGTAAGTTCGTACGCCTGGTTAAGCTGAGGTTCAGCATGACCAGCCGGTGACCTACAGGAGGTTGACTGGATTAGCCGCCAGTCTTTCGGCAGGTTGTCGTTGTTCTTCGGCGATCGAAGGCTCATCCGGCTTTTGTTGCGCATTTCACGGGCCGGTGGTCGCCACGGGGTTTGCCAGTTATCCTGCTGGCGCTTGAGCTCCCACGGACAGGTAATACACCCCAAATGAAGTATCTTGCAACACTGGGAAGCCCAAAACTCTGCTAAAGGAAATCCAGCAAAAAGCTATTAACAGCTGACTTAAACGTCTGCAGGCCAATACGACCGAAAGCCGATGCCGGCAACAAATTCCAAACCTCAACCGCCCAGGGCACGAAGCACCGACCGAACTGATTAGTCCAACTTCCAACATCATCCAACGTGAAAGGGGTCGCTCCGTACGCAGCGCGTGTCTCTTCTAAAGACCTTGAAGGCAGGGAGAGAAGAATACAACCAATGCTTCTCATATTTGTACACCTTTTAAAACATACATAGCTCGGCTACCCTTCTACTGTGGGACAGGGTCACCAGATCATTATCAGTGCACAGCCTGCTGGCTGAACTAACAAGTCGGTCCAGCGGAAGCAAGTGAGTGTCAACAGCTAAAGCCCAGATCGTTGAGCAATACTTCAACACAGTCAACAAAAAAGCATGAAAACATTTGCGGACAACCTCACTGTCACCAAACACATAATTCACAGTACGCAGGAGCCCTATCTTAGTGGAAGCACGTGACACCATCCTCCTAATATGCGGCTCAAAAGTAAGCTTCTGATCAAAGACAACACCAGAATCTCAAAGGAGCTAGACCCCTGAACCAAAGTATCATCAATCTCCAGTTGGGGATGCTGCGGTACCAGTGTCCGAGACCGACTGATAATAATCGACTTGATCTTACTAGCATTCAGCTTCATACTCCAGGCCGGGCACCATGGACTAATGCGTGGCAAACCCCTATTGAGAAACTGAGCGATAGCATTAGTCAGGCGAGGAGCAGGTATCACTGTTACCAAAGTGGAATCATCGGCATGGTTGATCATCATGTTTTCAAGCGAAAAGAACATGTCACTACTATAGAGAACGAACAACAGTGGGCCAAGCACACTGCCCTGAGGGACGCCAGAAACCACTGCGACTGAGGCACTGAAAACGCCATCAACAGACATACTCTTCGTTCGCTCAGAGACAAATTCGCGTATGAATGACTGAACCCTGCCACCCCCCACCAAAAAACTCTAGCTTGTATAATAGATCCTTAATTCTGTCAAACGTCGCACTAAAGTCCAACTGGACAAGGCGTGTCTCCGACTTACAATCCCGCGCAGACTGTTAATGGTGTGTCACCGACAACAGAGCGTCACCACAACCTCAGCCAGGTCTGCACGCAAACTGACCAGCAGGCAGCAGCCCCGTAACCTCAGCAGAACGACCAGAAACCAATTTCTCGAACACCTTCGACAAAATGGGCGTCAGCGTGATGGGTGGCAACATAGGGCGACACTGGACACTTAGGAATAAGAGTAATATTCCCAGTACACCAACAACGAGGAAAATTTCCTAACTGTATCACTGTATCAGGCGCCGGAAGATCGCTGCTAGCTTGGGGACAAGAGTGTCAGTCAGCTGTTTGTAAAACAAAGGAAACATGCCCACCGGTTCCACACCTCCATACGGATCAAGGCCCTCAAGCAACACATTGATTGTACCAAATCTGAACGCCAAAGAGGTCAAGTGAGGTTCAACTTTGAGATAATATCTCAGCTCTACTTCCTGGCGAAGTGAGACGACAAAATTTCCGCCCTTGCCAAGGGATCAGTAATGATGCCCCCTCCGGGCCAACAAGGGGCGGCAACGGAGGTTCAGCACCGAACACTGAACCTTTTAGCTGACTCAACCAACAATGTGGATGGCCAATTCTCAGCAGAGACTCCCTGGAACGCTTAGTGTCGGCCCTACGATCAACATGTGTCTGCTACAATGTGCGGTTACGCATTTACGGAATAACATGGCCTGTTCTTTGGAACAGGCCATGTTATTCCGTCTACTGCCAGCTACCGAATCTAATTTATGAGTCTGTAGTCAATTCTTTCTACATTTTAGACGAAGTGAAAACTTCGGCCTTTCCGAAACTATGCAATATCTTCTCCTGAATATGCCTTCTTATTGCATGACAACGTATAGGGCAGCACAATCGGGTACACAACGGCTTTGGCAGTGAACCTTTGGATCACCATTGGGGCTGCACTGTACGGTCCCACAGCCCCGACCCTCCCCTTCGATGACTCGGGATGCAGCCTCACCACCGCTGCAGCAACAACCTCTTATGCTTCTGCTACCACCCTCTGCACCACTGATGAATGGTAATAGTACACGATTTGAAACGATAATACATTTATCTTAACCATTTTAAGATAATGCAATAGTGATGCATGGTATTGGAACACGATTGGAATTTATTATGCGTTTATTTCAGTTCGAGGCACTACGCTATAAACAAAACAAGCAGAATTATAAGTGATATTTTTTATCTTATCCAAAGAACACTAGCGTTTCACTGTTTTTTTTTTTTTTTTTTTTTTTTTTTTTTTTTTTTTTGATGAGCAGACATTGACAGGATGCTTGCCACCCTCATTTATACTAACTAAAGTGTAGCTTCATTAATTTTTACAAGAAACTCAATAAACATTTTTCCACTTTTCCTATATGTGATTATAGCTGCAATATTTTCTGTTTCTATTGAAGTGCTGATAACCTAACCGAAATTTGGCCGCCCCAACGGCTGTTTTACGATTTCACCATTAGAGCCGGCGATGAACAATTCTGATAAGGTAGTCATTATTGCAGTGAAAGTAAAAATGAACTCAAAAAGGGATTTTTCTACGTCAAACGCATTTTGCTGTTGTTTTCATTGCAGTCTCGTATCAAACGACAAAATTTCCTTCTCAGGGACGGAGGAAGCGACGTGTTCCCCCTGTACGCCGTGTCTTACATGCTCTATTCCTTCATTGGAGTCTCAGTGATGGTGTTCGTAGGGGCAGTTGCCTCTCTTGTTACTGGTGAGTGTCTTCTCTAGTCCTGCTCGTCTCAATTGCATTGTTTTCTCGTGTGTGTGAATGGAAGCCAAGTGAACGGAAGAAATTTTTTTTTTGGCTGCCTGAACGCCACCTAACACATTCTTAAATGGGGTTGTTCTAAGAAAAGTGTAGATAATTCTGATGTTGAGAATTTGTAAACGCAATGAACAAATTATGTCTCTACATACCGGCAGTTACAGGATGTTAAAGTGTTACCCTATTGCAGGCAAGTACGGCAGATCAAAGCTTTTCGATGAGCAGGTGAGTTCTTGTGGTGCCTGGCTCATTGAGTCAACATTTCCGGCATTCAGACGCCTGCTCTACTTACTCTAACCAGAAATGGGAATAGTCGAGGGCTGGAGTTGTGGCATAAACCACCTTAGCTTTGACAACCTGTAGAGGACTGCAGGTGTGCGATCTTTTGGGGCCAGCGGGTAATCTGCCTGCATCACTAACCAGTGCATGTTAATTTTTCATTTGGGTTTTGCAATTAAGTTGAATTGAGTTTTGCAATTAAGGTGAATTGGGTTTTGCAATTAAGTTGAATTGGGTTTTGCAATTAAGTTGAATTTACCGTTACCTAATTCGTATACACTTACAGTAGTATCTCCGACGAGCGTTCCATTGATTCTATTGTTGATTATAAGCTTTTTGATCGTAGTCAAACTCGGGTGTCTTCGATTCGCTCAACTTTCATGACTTCCAATTTTGACCATCGGCTTCGCCATTTAGGATCGTGTATCAGGGGCAGGGATTGAGCTTTCGATCATCTAGAGCTTTGCTCGCTGTAAATATGTACGTAACGCCTGAAATTTATTACCAAGTGATGCATTCTAGGCCTAACTTCTCAGTTTATCATCAATTTTTGGACAGCTAGCGCTATTGCATACCTGACGATGTCCTCCTCATAGAGTTAAATCCTGGTACGCATTCTCTGGGGTACTTCTCTTACCAATTTTTATCCTGTTGGTAAGTGCTCTATGTTCAAGGAGTGGGCTAAGTAGCAGAGATCGCAATCATATTTTGCTCGTTACCGACGTAATGTGATTTACCATTTCTAAACATGTTATACTTCCAAATAATTAGCTACTACAAGATCCAATTATTTGCTATCCAGCATTCAAACAGATGTTCTGATTACTTGTTAAGCTGCTACAAAATTAAACTGAGACTCCTCACTGACGTAAACAAAACCTGCGCAGGCCCGTGGAGCTGCGACTACACTGGCGAGCGCTACGTCCAGCGCAGCTTCTGGAAGCTCCAGCGGCTTTGGGAACGCAAGTATGGCGTCCCTGCTGCACCTGCTAAGACCAGTTAGATGCTAATTAAAACTCTAACATGAATACTTATGCGTATTTACTCATACCACCAGGTACCTGTAAAAATTAAACAGAACACAAGTATTATTCATTGTTTATGTCCAGACTGGTAGCTATCGTTGCTTGAATTGTTAATACTGTATATTCCAGTCTAAACCAGCCATCGTAGCTGTGGCTTATGATGAATAACATGAAACAGACGCCTGCCATTTTCCTGGCCTCTGTCGAACACAGGCTATTTTTCAAGTACCTAATGATGAAAACGTTACGTGCAAACGAGCGGATCGAAGCCCAGGTATGCATGTACGTATATTCGTTTAGGTGAGCAGTAGTTCATTAATTAGACATATCTCGTTAAAACAAAGATGACACTCGGTTTTTAGACCTAACCGTTCAAATTTTTCTAGTTCGCTGCGACAGAAATTTTCCCAGGGCAGCGAATACAAATTACTCGGTTAAAACAGTATTTATAGAAGCCATAAACAAGATTTCGGATACCTTCACTCATAATCAGATGTGAAGATATATATGTATTTTTTTTCTGCCAGTCTTCTGTTATATTCAATCTCCGTCCGTGAAATTTCACAGCATAGAAAATTGATTACGCTAGTTCGTACTTCATTACGAGCATTAGCACTTATTTTGATACACTGGTGAATGGGTAGACTCACTAGATGAGCTTAGAGATTACTTAGATTATATTGTTCCCAAGTAAAAATATATAAAAGGATGAGAGATTCAGTTTGTTAAATGTTAATGAAGTGTAAAGTTAACACCTCTAGCTGTACCCCATTTCCTCAGTGTCAATACCCTGAGCTGGGCAGCAGTACTCTAACTTGTAATACGTACGGAGGCTCACATAGGCATTCGAACGAACGACTGGGGAGCTCACTTGTCTTCCTAAAGTATACTTGAACTCGGTAGCCTAGATACGGTGGAGTGGAAACCGTGCGAGCTGTGTATCCTCGCATCAAGTTGTAGTTGAGAATGTATAGTGGGGTCTCGGTATTACAAACTCTACGACCTCACTCTCTAATTGGCAGTCGACAGTAACCCAGACAAAGGATGACACAGACAGGCTGTTAATCAGTATTATTGCTAGATAATTTTGGCTGAATGATGACGACATCACAGTCGTGAGTTCGTTGTTTTCATCATGAGTTGCTGTACAGGACACGAGTTTCATCTACTTTATGTAGCTCCAGCCACTCGAAATTTCATTGATGCTTTATGGCTACAAAACTCTCCATCCAAAAGGCTTTTTAAAATTAATTCACTCTGAAAGTCGTTTTTTTTTACTTAATAAGATGTAAAGGATGTGCAGGTCATTCCCTCAATAATATATGCGACTTGTTACCTCCGCCGAGCAGGTTATGATTTCGTTGTGTTTGTCTATCTGTCTGCATGTTTGTCTGTCTCTCTTTGTGTTTATCTGTCTGTCACCAAGGTAACTCAAAAAGTTATGAGCCGATTTGGAGGAAATTTCCAGAAATTGTTAGGTTTGTTTGGAGAAACAGATGATTAACTCAAAAAGTTATGAATGGATTTTTATGAAATTAACATGAGTTGTTAGGTATATAACAAAGAGTAAATGACCAAATTTTAGTAATGATCTCTTGGTTCGTTTGTTAACCACTGTTTTTAATTAATTTTATGTTTTCAGCACATGAACTTAAAAAATAATAAATGGATCTTTATGAAACTTAGAGGGGTTGTTGTTAATGTTAAAAGACATAAATGATTAAATTTTGGTTTAATCGGTTAGTTCGTTTGTATTTTTGACACATGTTTGTCATAACGTTTGTTAGCAGGATAGATCAAAAAGTTATGAACAGATCTTCAAGAAAATTGCACAAGCTGTCATTACTATCAAAAGGCACGGAAAATTATATTTTTGAGTTTATACAAAGAACATTATAGTTTTTGAGCCAATTTAAATTCCTTACCACCGTTGCCTTGCATGGCGGAGGTATGCGCTCTCAGAGTGCTCTAGTTAGTAAATATTTTCTAGCTCTGCTCAACCCAAATATTTTCTCCTAATATAAACGCACAACGCTTATGGCTGAACGATGACGGTACAGGAATCTCGAGGTTGAGTTGAGCTGCTCTTAATAGAAGCTGTCGTCTGCGTATCCATTCGTATGGGACAATACCACTGTGGTAAAGTGTAGCACAGTTACCATGAAAAAAAAAACAATCGACAACTGTAAATGATTTCGGTAAGCTATTGGCATTGGCGCATCAGCACATAATGATAGAACAACAATTCAGGCTGTCAGCACAGAACCTTTTAGGTTGACAAACAAATGATTGCATGTTGTGACGTATAGAGCGTTATATGACCTGCTGAAATCGTAGACTAGCTGTAAGGTACCACCCAATGTATGTACTCCTGCCAGCCCCTCAAATATTTAGAATTAACTAAGTTTCCAGTAAAAAAATTGACGCTAAATGCTCACGTTCAGTCCATAAAGCAGAAAATATTGATACGTTGATAATTTTTCATTTTTATTAAACCCGGTATCGAATGCCCGCAGATATATATGATATGGGTCCCATAGCCTCAGGAAAAGTACAAACTTATGCTAAAACAGATGACATATCTCGGATGAGTATCTCAAGAGTCAGAAAAATAACCAGGTATGTAGTTTTGAAGATCTTAAACTACCTCGATAAAGGCACTAACCTGACCTGTGCCGAAAACTTGGCTCAGTACAAATAAGTCTGTAGAAGTTTATTATCATCTATCAAAATGTTGTTTTTTTATGAATCATTCTCGATACATTGCTCATAATGTATGCCATCACAGTCAGTAATTACCTATCGAAGGTGACGTGTTGTTGGCGGTGGACCGAGCTGTTAGACAATGTACCTCGCCTATACACTCCTACTCCACAGTCTGTTATATCAAATTTTCTGCCACAGTTATCTAAAAGATTATAGATATTTGTCTTCGGCCAAAAGATATGTCATGAATGCATGCGATGCTTCGTGGGAAGCTTCTTTGGTGAAGTGCAGGCATTCGTTAGCCAAGATTGCCAGGTCCAGACGATAACGCAATTGACTGCTCTGTCTATCATAAATTTGTGTGCCTTCTACAAAACAAGTGTAGTTGTTGTCATCAAGGTGTGTGAAGTGAAAAGTTGAGTGATAGTTGGAAAGCAAGGAGACGCATTCGAAACTTTCGTAAAGCACCAAAGTGCGTTTAAGTGTTCGTATAACAGTAAGTCATCATGTATTTTTGTATCCGTCGTCATTGTTCCCAAACAGTGGCAAATGTATCCTAGTGTGCATTCAGGAAATTTGAGTCTCTGAAAAGTGATTTTCCTCCGGAAAAATAACTTGTAACTTTGAGGGTTACCTATGCCTCGTATTTACTTCTTGATTTTGATTTTTAGAACCTGACATGTTTTCAATTTATTCTTTTCGAACTATTGTTAAGACTCTGCTCCACAATAATGAAGTAAAATGTCAAGTGACTAATCAATACTCTTCAAGGTGACGCTAATACCGTATTCATAACCTTTCCTACCGCAAAAACTAATAAAAGGACGTTCTGCGACGATTCACCAATGGCGTAATAAGGGAAAGTTTTGTCCTTCAAAGAGAACCTCACAACCGGTTTCAAGGTCAAGTTGCAGCTATATAATAAAGAGGTTCATGCCAGCCATGAGCTGTTCTTCCCTGTGACCCAAACATGAAATTAGTAGTAAGTACGAGCTGTTGAAACATGAAATTAGCAGTAAGTACGAGCTGTTGAAACATGAAACTAGTAGTAAGTACGAGCTGTTGGGGAATTTGTGCCATTGAATTTTTGTATTCACGAATAAATCTACAGTTACATCATGAGAGATGGTGGCTAGAAGCCTATTCTTCAATAAAAAAACAAAGCATCAATGTCACTGTTACTAATGTAGGCATAGCTATATATGTTGGTCTCAGTAAAGGAAAGTAAGCAGGCTCATGATTAAAACTAATTAAAATTAGACGTTTCGGTCCTGATCCCATCATCAGTATATCTGAAACAAAGACAAATAGATATTTATTCTTATTAGTTAACAAAATTCACAAAAAAAACTATAGTGAATATGAAAGTAAAAATCTAGCTTTTTGCAATGAACAGGGGATGGGAACTATTTTCATCATTAAGAGGGGGTTTTATTTTAAAATGTACAAGGACTCTAAAATTCTTAGGTCGGAAGGATCATGACAAGCAGTTAAAATTTTAAAATTTGATATATGTAGTGGACTCTTGCACTGTTCACTATGCAGGCGGATGGCGGAAAATGACGGCGATTCTAGCACGCTGCCAGTACGACTGCTCCTGCCCATATGCTCAAATACTCTCGAGCCAAGCGTGCGACAACTGCTACCAATGTAGCTCGATGCACACTGTGCACAACTGAATTTATACACGAGAGACTTTCGCATATCGGCAGGAAGCTCGCTTTTATAAGGAGAAAATTTACTTATTGATTTTGAAATCACTATCACTAAAATAAACGGATTGTAGTGAACGCAGTTCTTGTTTAAGTTTTTCCGACTGGGTGCCAAGTATGGGATCGAGAAGAAAAAAACTGTTCCTTCCCACAGTCTGTCTAAAAGTATCATTGTATTGTAAGGAAAAGAACTTGCTGATGACTGACTGAGCGAGATAATCTGGAAAACCGTTATTTGAGAAATATGATCTTAGGAAAGTGAATGCGTCGGGTAAAATTTTGTAACTGGAGAAAATCTTATAGGCACGAAACAATAAGGTTTTGATACTATTGACCTTAAATACTCGTGGGTAGCAGCTAAAAAAAACTACTACCTAATCCCGTAGAAGTATTTTTCCTAAAGACAGAAGTTTCAAATTGTTCAGGTTCTTTCGATACTGAAACATCCAAGAAGGGTTAACTCCCGTTCTGTTCAATTTCTATCGAAAACTTAATACTAAGATGCCTGTTGTAAAGGTGATCGAGAAATTTTATGGAATGGGATTCGTGAGTAAAAAGCAGAAATGTATCATCGATATATCGTCGTTAAAAAGCAGGACAGAATTATTCTTGGGGACAATCTGACAGACATTTTTCTCATAATAACTCATATAGATATTTGCTAACGTTGGACTAAGTGGCAAACCCATTCCCATACCATCCTTCTGTTTATACAACTGTCAACTGAAAAGGAAAAAAAAAATTTAATACAGAATGTTCTAGAAGAGTTTTAAAATGAAGCCGACCTTAACCTATGACAGTCGCTAGAGGATCTGCAAATAAATGTTCCAAGCATATATCTATAAGATCACGGATGGGAATGTTCGTAAAGTAAAAATTAAATTTAAAGAAATTTTATTTTAATACTTCTCGCAACCTGACAATGCTTGGTGTCCTGTGAAATTTATTTCATGGGGAGAAAGATTGTTTGAACATATATATATATTTTTTTTTTTGCGGTTAAAAGTATTGTCCACTGATCTTGCCGATAACGGTTAGCAATGTTAGCGCTGGATTTATAACGCGTATCAATATACATTTACTTCAATCCGTTTTTTATAAACATAAACTTCGACCATAGACCACACCATACATTGACTGTACACTGGCTACTAAGGCAGAGTTTGGTCCCACAATTGGGCATGAGTGCACGGTGCCGCAGACTCATTTTTAGATCTGCTCCCATTATTACCTCCGCCAAGGAGGTTATGTTTTCGTCGTGTTTGTCTGTCTCTCTGTCTGTCTGTCTGTCTGTCTCTTTGTCTGTCACCAAGATAACTCAAAAAGTTATGAACCGATTTGGATGAAATTTGCGGGGATTGTTAGGTATGTTAGGAGGAACAGATGATTAATTTTTGGTGAAGATATGTCCATCTGTTTGTTTGTCTGCCTCATTTTTCTTGACGCTATAACTCAAAAAGCTATCGATGGATTTTGTTGAAATTAACATGAGTTGTTAGGTATATAACAAAGAGTAAATGACCAAATTTTGGTAATGATTCGCTTGTTCGTTCGTTTGTCACTGTTTTCAATTTTATGTTTGTTCGCACAATAACTCAAAAAATAATGAATGGACCTCTATGAAATTTATAGGAGTTGTTAGTATTGGTAAAAGACATAAATGATCAAGTTTTGGTGCAGATCGGTTCGTTCGTTTGTATGTTTGACTCAAGCTTGTCATAACGTTTGTTAACAGTATAACTCAATAAGTTATGAACGGATCTTCAAGAAAATTGAACAAGCTGTTAACAACATAAAACGGCACAAATGATTAGATTTTGGAGTTTATACAAAGAAAATTATGGTTTCAGAGCCAGTTTGAATTTTTTTCTACCGTTGCTTCACTTGGCAGAGGTATGCGCTCTCAGAGTGCTCTAGTATATGATTGTTATACAAGAAAATTATGTATATATAGATACGCTCATACCGTCACGGAAAACTTGTAACATTTTCCAGAAGAAAGATTCTTATGTAAACTATTAACTATGTTCTTCATTGTTTGATTATAAAATTGGACTTTTTTGCTTGGGATTAATAAAATATTGCGTAATCATACTTTTTGTTAATAACTTTTTTATAAGGACCTTTGATGAAAATCTATAAAAGCTGAAACCGTGACACGTTCGAAAACTGATCAAAGCCTTCAAACTTTTCTTAAATGAAAACTACGCATTAACATGAGCTAATAATTTCCGACAAAGTTTTATTTATGGTCCCAAACATACTATGAAAATGTTAGCTTTTCAGCAGAGATAGTTTGAATTGTACGTTTCAGAATGAGTTTAAGCTATAATAATTATCCCACGGACTACATATTTGTCTGTCCACCCAACGAGTGGTCGAAAAGTTGAGAAATGTTCATAATTTATTGCAGGGAGTTTAGTGGGTTTTCCTAAATGTAACCCATGCCAAAAACTAGGCCTAGCTGGCCATAAAAAATGACGGCGTTGAACTTGCTTCCACCGCGGCAGATTTTCTTCCATCACGAGGCGTTCCATTTGTCTTATGTTATGATTGTAGTGAGCAGTGTAGGCCTCTGTGTCCACAACAATGGCGATTTAACAGAGGGAGAAACTAGGATAAGCTGGCCGTCAAAAATCACTGCGTTGAATTGTCTCCACCGCGGGTGATGGTCTAACGTCACGAAGCGTTTTAATTATAAATATAACTGTGTATCAACCAGATAGTTTACTAAAATGCTAGCCGTAACGTCAACTGACTGAGCAAGTGTCACTATTAAAGTTTCGGAAAGCAATTTAAATTTACAATAAATGAGCACTAAAAAAGTTCTACTCTGCTCTGTCGTTTACAGTGAACCAGAAAAATATACAGAAGCTCTCTTTGAGGGTGAAATATGGCCCGAATCAGAGACGGAAACGATTGTTTTTAGCTGTCCTATTCCTAGTGAAGTAAAGCAAAGCATTTGCTTAAATTTGTGCAGACTCAGGCAATAGCAAATCTAGTTTTACTCGCGTAGCACAACTTATGCTGGATAAACTTTGGTCATCAGTGCTGAAATTTCTCGCTGTAAATTTTTCGTTTTCGAACCAATATACGGTAAGTTGAGGTATAGTTTCTGTTTTTGAACTGTTTGTACAGATGGTTGTACAGAAACTATACCTCCACTTACCGTATATTGGGTCGAAAACGAAAGATTTACAGCGAGAAACTTATGCTGGTTAATAGAGATTATGTAGCAATATGCACGCAGTCGCCGGCCCTGACTGAACGCAAAAAGAACTACCGAAATCTGTAAGATTAAAATGAACCGGTTCGCCATGTTGGATGAATACGCAGGGTTGAGCTCTTTTCCACAGCTGGCAAATATGTTACAACGTTGGTAAAACTGCGGCGTGCGCAGACGAGTGACATCTTCGCTGACTTCGACGGAACAATATTGTGTGTAGATGAAGCTTGCCTCCGTAACAGCTAAAAATGCTTGCGGTTGCGATGTTTCAGAGTAAAATTATTGCAAGCTGCAGAGAGTCGATCAATAAACATATTTATTAAATGTTATTACTTGTTGACACTACGTTTTTTAGTCACTGTGCATAGTACTCAGCATCTAAATATTTTGTACTATCTTGTAGCATGTAAATGAAACACTTACACTTGCATTTTCTACTACATATCATTGTTGTAACTAGGAGACAAAATTCATTTTATACCTTTGAGATAGTAATTAGAATTGCCAGCATTTAAAGTAAAATTTTAAGAAAAACGCAGGCGTTACATTCCGTAGCAGTAAATCGATAACGGGGGAAAACTGGACTGCAAGTTGTTTTGGATTACTCGAAAGCCACGTAGATCGGCCAGGACGTATCCTTCTAAATTCGCTCTTCAGGAAATTTTTTGATGTTACGAAATGCCATTCTCGGCCATTTTTACTTCTCTGCATTGGCCTTTATACATACTCCAATATAAGGTCATTTTTATGTAGTTTAATGTTTAAATTATCTTTATTGTAGCATTGAGCTAAACTATACATTTTATGCATGTCGTCAACAGCGATTTTTTGTAAGTCGAAAAGAAAGTAACTTTGTTAGGAATAGATATGCTTGGGTTTGCAGGGATCTCGTCAATTTACAGTTTTTAAGTGGAGTACGCTGCTAACCTGCAATCGCCTGAGGCAGAGTGGGCTGAATATGTTGTATAGATTTTGAAATAAATAAAATAAAGTATCTTCTTACTTCCTTTGCCCATATTTTTTAAATTCGTGAGTTTGTTTTCAAATCACATACGATACTACCCACTTATATTTTTGGCTTATTGTTGCACAGTGTTCTTGATAAGTCGTTCGTACTTCCTTTTCGTTGCGCGGAAGCATCATATTACTATATTTCAGCATTTATAAAACAATTACTCTGAAGTCCCAATTAATTACCGTTTCCGACTTTTTCATTTTAGCCCCTATCATTTTCGTTTCTTCCATTTGATGTGCAGCAACAGTCAGTCCTCTGTTACATGTCGTTGACTACTGTTTAGTGGCAACATCTGCCTCACATTGCCGTACACAGGCTATGCTGTATGTTTTAATAGCTTACTGAGGCTAATAAACCTGAACTTTCCTCGTGGTTCATCGGGCCAAAGCAAAACGAACAGCAAGATGGAGTCTGGCTTCACAGCTTGGGATATGGCTATTTTTCTCCTATGCCTCACGTTGTCGTTGGGCGTCGGCGTATACGCAATGTACGTCAGCAAAAAGAAAACTCTTGATGGCGGCGAGGTGAACGAGTACTTCATGGGACGCAAGAGCATGAACCCCATCGCGCTTGCCATGTCCACCATGGTCGGAGCTACGTCGACGTTGATGATTGTAGGTAAGCTGTGAGATATGTGTTCTACTACTTTTCCATGTGTTTCTGTAAATATTATAGATGGTGGCGGCGCTTGTTCGTAATGTATATGTACTAAGTGGTCTTGCCACGCAATTCGTAACGCTTCTCCATGCCGTCCATATCTATTTCATTATACCTCTGTTCTTGGTAATGTAGTCTGTAATGAAACAGCTGCTGTTTCCAATCAATCCTACAACGACAGTGTAGTTGCTTCCGCCCAGGCCCCACATCTGGTTTTCCAGACACCCTGTAAAGTTACAGTATTAGTCGTACATCGCTCAAATGTTTCAACAACTTTTGATCATTTATATAAATCAGTAAAAGTGACTAAATGTAAGCGGTATTTTTTCACGGAACTGCACGTTTTACATTCTCTTGAGTTACGAGGTGTTTTAGAACCCTACCAAGGCCTAAAAACTCGAAGCACGTCAAGTTATGAGCTCGGAAAGCAAACACCTGGGACACGACAGCCAGGGATGTCGCGAAGTATACAACATTGGGGAGGGGAGGGCACTGAAAAATACAGACTGATGTTAACTATCAGTCATATTACCGACTGAAAAATATATATAGTGCACGAGTACTGTATAATGTATATATATATATCGTGTAGTTCGGTAACAGCTTTTCTGCTATGCAAGTTTTGTTAAAGGCGACTGAGAGATTATTATTGATTAAATATTTATTGAGTTTTTCAAGTTTACGGAAACATTTAATGCATTCGTTATTGCTGGTGATGTGCAGTAGACTACCGATGGTATCTTCGACGTTTTGATTACGGCTGTAATGATCATCAGGAGGTGATAGCGGTGCCGGAGATGGTTGCGGCGGTGCCGGTGGTGGTCGTGGCGGTAACGGAGATGGAAGACCTTCCATGCTGACAGAATTGTGTTTCAAGCAGTACTGATTCTATAGTAAAGTGGAAGGTCCCTCTATGGCTCTGGAACACGAAGAGCGGTGCTAGGTCCCTTCAGGTCTGCTGGCGTTGGGACCAGCTTAGCCAATCAGCGCGCTGATCGGCTTGGTAATTACGCTGGTTGTGGATTACGCTCGTTGTTGTGGCTGTTGATCTAATATAGTAGCTGTAAGGTTCTGGCGATGCCGGTCGCTTGGGTGTCGATAGAAGGCTGCTTGAGTTAGATGAGCATGGCCTCTTCTATCTGCAGGCAGATTTTGTCGTTGTTTTCACGCAGTATTTTTGTATGGTTGACTTAGGTTTTCCCTAGTGATCTGTTGGTTATGGTTGTTTCTTGCGTGGTTAGCCGGACCCCTCCCCTTAGAGGCATCGTAAGTCTTCTCAATTGCCTTCAACAAAACTTGCATATATATATATATAGCTATTGAAGAGCTTAGACGTAAATGAGGTCGTTAAGTGTATATTTTTCCATTGGGTATAATAATTGTTATTTCGAAGGGCTTTTAAGCTTAATAGCCTACAGTCCAATGAATACGTACGTGTAAGGTTAGGTAAAAGGCAAGGTCTGGTTCTGCTAAAAACCGAAATATACGGTTTAAAATTGACGCTAGGTAAGGCCAATCAAAGATTGACGCTAAGTAAAAAAAAAACATTTATACCATAAAAAAAAGTTTTTAACGAAACATTAAAAACCAATAAAAGCCCTAAAAACCCACATAAATACAGAAAAAAAAAACACTTTAGGAACGCTAGCAGAACCAGTCCAGGCCTAACCTAACTTTTCACACGGGTGCTCAATGAAGGGACTCCCTTCTCTAGTAGCCGTGGTCGGTCGGGGATAAGGACAGTACTCGTGCACTATAACTTTTCGAGAATATTGCACATGCAGCGCAGCTGCTCAATCAGACCTCACCCACACAGTGGCACTGCGTGCTTGTGATAGTTTTTTTTACACACAGATACATTTGATACATTACAAGTATTTGGCAGAGTAGTACTGTGGACTGTAGAATAATGCATCTGCGTAGCCACCGAAAAATAAACTTTTGGGGCAACACTGAGCAAAAGTTGGTACAATTGCATGACGTATTCTTTAAAACGCTTTTTTAGGACATTATCAAAAATGGGATCAAATAAATACTCACAAAGTTTATTGAGAAGCGTTGCAATTTGAAATACTGTAGCGCGTTTCTCAACGTCAACACGCACAGTTGGGAGATTGAGAACAGAACGTCTCATTTCGTAATTTTGTTGGGGAAAAAGAGGACTGAAATACTTCAGGATGATTATAACACACAAATCGAAAAAATCCAAGTAAAGAATAGTTATAAACATCCTGAAATTGCAACAATTTTAAAGACGAGTACATTTCACTGCAACTCATTACAGGCTCATTGTTTTCGTAACGTCTAACGCGTAGTATTCGCCCAAGCATATTATTCAATATTACTTAAAGTTGGTGGATGTGACAACGAGGGGCTCCGCCCCAAACGATGATCATAAGTTCAATTAATTGATAATATATCAAAACAAAATGATCGCAATGTAAATAGAAGTGAAAATTTTTGATCTCATTGCGCTTTAAAAAAATAAAAATAACGTTAGGTTGCTATTGCAGCAGGTTCACAACACGCCACTGTCGCCACAGACTGTCTTTGAGCGGTACTGTCAACAGCGTTGCCGTGTTTTTTGTTTCCCCAAGAATGCCAAATGTCACCAAGAAATTCCAAATCTCTTTCTTTCTTTTCTTGCCTAAATATGTAATTAAAGGCATATTTTCTAGTATGCATATAGCTAGTTATGCATATCAAAAACCTTTCCTATAAATTTACCGAATATGGCTACCTAGTCTATATTAATATAACTTGACAGAAACCTATTACTGAAGAAAGCTTATGAAACAGACATCCTCTTCTCACAGTCTTAGTGCATGTTTGGTTATATTGCAAAGATGGTGTGACTGTGGAAGGGGCAAGGCGATTCACGCGTAGCGCGAAAATTTTTTTCACTGGTGATGTTCGGTTACAGTAAAGTTTGACGCTAGTCGGTACATTTTTCAGTGCCCTTCCCCCCCCCCCCATGTTGTATACTTCGCGACATCCCTGCTCTTAAGCTCTAGAACACGCTGTCACCGTGCTCTATCTAGGCGTGTATTGAACCTACAGCACAGCAAAATGTGCTGACCCAGCACGCGTTCGCCCATCTGATGTATTTCCCATTCGTACGCCACAACGCGAGCGTGTTCAACGCCCTGACACGTGCAAACGTCGGAGAAAATGTATGGTAGGGTTGAAATCAGTGAGGAATAATGATTTTCGGGTTGAATTTCAAGTGATTTATTGTTTGCTTACATACTTCAACCACTTCACGTATGTAATTAGGCATAGTTGTCATGGGCAACAAACTGCATCTTTTTTTTTTTCAAATGCTTGGCACGTACGTGCATCCAGAGATGCGCGGGCACTCACTGCCCATAGCACGCGTCCGATTTGTACACTCCTTTGCGTGCTGATTGTGGGACAAACTTTCGGCTCGCATTCACGTGCATTTCCAGCACGCTTGGCATCTTTCAGTGATATACGTATACCTTCAACGATCCCTTTTAACTTACAACGGTCTTTGATTTTCCAGTCCCTGCCTTACAAGACGGCAGGTTGAAGCATAGCTCTGACTCACAGTAGCAGAACTATGCATTTTCTCCTCGTGACATCATAAAAGTATGACACGAGTCTTCACATACTGCAGGCAATCCAGCCGAAATGTACGCGTACGGTACTCAGCTCTGGATGAATATTATCGGCATCGCCCTCGGCATGGTCTTTTCCCACTTCGTTATGCTCTCCGTCTTCTATCCGCTTAAGATCACCAGCGTCTATACGGTAAGTTTTGAGAATCAACAATATTCACTACTTTATATGCAGCCGAATGTAAATTCAAAATTGCAGGCTCTGAAAACTTGTTATCTCCGACGGTTAAGCCTTGCCTGGCAGCTCAGACGTATCTGTCCTCTCTCCGTACGTGTCAGTTGAACTAGAGTCAGTTGGTGTCCAGAGGTCTGCTTATGTTTGGGTTCGCGTAAAGTTCGAAAGGCCTAGTTATAGAGGAGGTGGAGTAGGGAAGATTGTTTTATCTGAGGTATTTGCGACATGAGGTTTAGGTCTCAGTTTGGACTGTTATTCCGACCTCCTCTCCCGCCTCTCCTTACTTCTCTGTGCTGTACCCGTCGAAATAACTCCTTATGCTTGTATACCGTAAAAAACTCACAATCGGCACCTTGTATTGGAAGACATTAGGAATGAGTAAGATATCTGAATATGCATATATATATGACACCAGAACGGCACCACCGTTAATGGCCGACAATATTAAGCCTTAAAGGATTGACTTCTCCGACATTTCAAGCAGGTGGCCTGGTTTCCACCCGTTGATGCGAGTTTCAGATGTAGTCCTTTAACCCTATCCGTTACCAATTTTTTTCATTCGCTTAAGCGCCAAGGCGAGACAAATTTCGACCGCCCACTAAAAATGCTTATAATTTCATCAATACTCTAGTTTTTTCTTCTGAATCTCAAAGACATTTATTCAAATATTCGTATTCATATTTACCTAAAAAATAATGCCCAAGAGTATTTTTACTGCAAATTAAATTTGAATGAAAGGAAATGTCACCATCAAGTAAATGGTGAATGCTTTGGCAGCACATCTGCAGAAGTTGTCATACATTCTCGGTAACTGCTGAAGCTGCAGAACTCTGCATAGTGACACTGCATTGGTAATTGCAGCAGAGAACAGTTAGAATGGGTCAGACCTCAATCAATCCTTCTCTTCTTTCTGATATATTTAGGCTAATCAATCAGACACTAAACGAGGTCTTCAATTATGCTTAATCTATGACGGCGAGTTACTGCTTTAGTAGCAACAGTGCTGCTGCCAATGCTTCTGCTCCTCCTATCCCAACTGCGTGTTGTAAAGTTAGATCATCATCTATTACTTCAACGAGCTGAACGTATTGTCGCTGCTAGTTTTCATTTCTAGCCTTGTTGCTGTCTCTTAGTAATCATTGTAAAAGTTCCATTTTTATAAAGAAATCTACAAATGCACACAATTAGAACAGTGAAAAGTGTGTGTCCTTGCTTGCCAGTAGGCGCCTAATAATGCATAGCTTCTGCTCTGATGCTGCCTGACCTAAGTCCAGAAGTGCTCATTCACGGAATTATTACCACCTAATCACTCTAAAATAGTTATATCTTGCAGGATATTTGGCTAAGATAAGCGGATATATTAGAATTTTTTATATTCATGAGAAATTAAGAAAAGTCACTGAAGTATGTGCACTGAAAATCACTGAAAAGAGAACTGTGAACGAAAACGGTGGGGCGGTAATTTTTGTGACGCCTCGGAGCAGATAGGGTTAATCGGTGGCCTCTGAGACCTTCAAAAAGTCAATCGTTCTCTCTAAAATAGATTTTTTGGCCCTCTCAAAGTAATTAGGTTGTGGTAGTGGAGTTGGGTGTTTCATGGGCAGGCGCAGCATTAATGCAATCAGTTACGCTGATGATATGGTGCTTCTTGCTCCACATCACAGTTCTCTCCAAAAGCTAGTTGCCATATGTGATGATGAAGCTCAGAAGCTTGATATTGTGTACAACACGAATAAGACTGTATGTATGTTGTTTGAACCTCAGCGTAGCAAGCAGTGCAGGATTAGGCATACATTATTAAGCGG
>LQNS02277217.1:15232937-15246393 GCA_001587735.2 Parhyale hawaiensis
CTACCCTGTGGGACACCAGACACCAAATCCAAAAACTCACTCCTCTTCCCATCAACAACTACACATTGACGTCTGTCAGATAAAAATTGACTAATTACCGCAAGAACTGAACCACTTTGACTGAGAATCGAACAGACTGAGCGGACAGACACGGTACTGTAGCCCATGCATCCTCGCTTTCGTTCTTCTGAATAGCCCGTATAGATAATCGGGTATTTATCTGTTCCTGCATTTATCACCCGCGAACGAAGTGAGAGAGGTTATAATATATTTTTTTTGAAGATTGAAGTATATATATATATATATATATATATTAATACTTAGAGAGCAGCCCTTCAGTTATACAGGTTAGGTTAAATAATACACCGTATTTATGGTTGACAATACGCTTATTAAGTTTCTCAAGTTTGCGGATCTTGGAGATGGTGTCTTGACTGTTGGTGAGGTGAATGAGTTGAGCGAAGCTGTGATCTTGGTATGCTGCGACGCGTTTCGACCAGATCGACGGGTCATCTTCAGGCTGTAGTGGTATGGGCAGAGGAGCTCAGCTGTAGTGAGTTGCTGGCAAGGACTGATGTAAAGCAGGGTGCTACCTCTATTCATAACCTAAGGAGCGGTGTGGAGAGCGACGGCGGTCGCTGATTGGCTGGAATTCTGAAATGGTTACCGCTAGGGCTATGGACGAGCGGTGTCTCCATGCAGCTTGAATTTTCTGCAGGAGCCAGTAGTTTGATTATTGATGGCTGGTTGACGATTTCTGATGAGGAGCGATTCCATTATTTGAAGTCTGGGTAATCGGTGTATCGATACAGTATTGTTGTGCTTTCCACTATTTTGACTCGGGTTAACACGGTGTTATTATGGTTCTGTGGGTGTGATTTAGGTCCTCCTACGGCAGAAAGATGTAGGGTGAGTCTTCGTGAAAGCGTGGTTTGCCTCTCCACCCAAAAATAAGTCGATGGAGTTGAACAATCTTCATAATTTTCTGTAGGGAATTTGGTGGGTTACCCTAGATGTGACCCAATAAAAAACTGGATCTAGCTGGCCATAAAAAACGACGGTGCTGAATTTTATCCACTGCGGCGAATTTGCCTCTACCGCAGCAGATCGTCTGGAGAATGGGGCGTTATATTTTTTCTCCTATGTTATAATTGATGAGCTAATCCATTGAAGGAATGGGCGGTGCCCTAGCCTCGTTCATCAAAATGACTTCGTTGAATTTACCCCCTACCGTCGGTGATTGTCTTACGCCACCGAGGCGTTCTAGTTATTCATCAGTTTATCCGTCAATATTCTTTCACCCATTGAGCTGCTTCACAGACCGTCCATTATTGAGCCGTATTTGCATAGGATACTACTGAGGCGCAGTAGGTCATTTACTGACGACAATTGTAGACCACTTTTATAGAAGATTGGTATAATTGTTGCTATCGTTGCATCACTTGCACACAGTGAGGAATATTTTTAAAATAATCAAGGTGAAAGCAAATTGACCGCACATCCAGACTAGGATACCCACACTCACTGGTTCACG
Organism: Parhyale hawaiensis; assembly: GCA_001587735.2. NCBI lineage: Eukaryota > Metazoa > Arthropoda > Malacostraca > Amphipoda > Hyalidae > Parhyale > Parhyale hawaiensis. The sequence goes on from LQNS02277217.1 coordinate 15,234,472, forward strand.
CTGCAGATATCTGATAAGTGGCCCAGAGGAATGCGGTGCTGCAGTCCGAAAGTTTTATACTGTACATACATACTGACGTACTATGATTTTTCCCTATTCAAACATAAGCAGATATGAGATTACATGTGCAACATTATTATATTGTACCTATCTTGACACAGTGGACCTCTGAGGCCCGCTGCAGACGATTGTCCTTTCGGCAAAACATCCTGTGTTTTCGCTGCATATGAAAGAAAATTCGGAACATAGGCCAGTCGCCTCGATAGGCACCGGTAGCAGGACACGGATCCCGCGTGTTTTACTTTTGACGAAGAAACTCGCGTTTCCGGGTTAATCATATTTCGCGTATATTTGCTGATATTAAGGAAGGTGAAGACCAAGAAGGCTGTACGTGTCATCAGATACTAAATTCGTACGTTTCGGGCATCCTACCCATCATCAGCAAAACTGTTGAGATAAAATATAAAAAATTCACTAACAAAGACTAGAGTTTACTAGTAAAAATAGCAATGAACACACATGAATAGAAACACTGAATGATAGACAAAAAAANCGTACCTAAAATGGAGAAAAAATTGTCAAGATCGACTCGGACGCCACACCGTTCGGCATGCTGTCTTACCATGGTATGAGGAGGACTAACTAGCATGCTTCCCGTACGAGCACTCCTTCCGCTGTGTTCACAAACTCTGGTCATAATAGTACGCACAGTAGAACCAATGTACGTAGACTTAAATACTTTCCTGACAAGAAATTTATTTTTCATGATCAATTATTTAAATGCTATCCGAGGAAAAAGTTTAAGTTCCTGTCCGGAGGATTTCGTCAAGATTCGAGACATCAAATAGTTAAAACAACGGGCGAGACACCCAGATGCATGTAACCAACTACTGTGCGTATTGTTATGACCAGAGTTTGTGAACACAAAACAAACAAACATCATTTATCATCTCGTATACAGGGTACAGTGGATACACCTATCGAGGTTTTCTTTTAGCCTTAATTCTAGAATTTACTTCTTGACCATCACACTTCTCGTCCTCTTCGTCAGGCACTACTCTCAGTTAAACCCTACCCTCCCCGTGCTTCGCCTGGCCTTCTCGATGCTGGAGTGCTCCACGCAGTGTAAATCCGTAGCGTGCCTTCCGGGGAATCGAACCAAGGCCTCCGTTGGTGCGATGCCGATCCGTTGTCACTTCACCACCGAGAGGGTTCACTTCACCACACAGAGGAAGGAGTGCTCGTACGGGAAGCATGCTAGTTAGTCCTCCTCATACCATGGTAAGACAGCATGCCGAACGGTGTGGCGTCCGAGTCGATCTTGACAATTTTTTCTCCATTTTAGGTACGGAGTCCTCGCCTGTTTGCCTGCGTATTNTCGTACGGGAAGCATGCTAGTTAGTCCTCCTCATACCATGGTAAGACAGCATGCCGAACGGTGTGGCGTCCGAGTCGATCTTGACAATTTTTTCTCCATTTTAGGTACGGAGTCCTCGCCTGTTTGCCTGCGTATTTTAGAATCTCTATACATTTTTAAGTTGAAGCCTCCTCTCAATGAAATGCAAAGCGCATACCCATTGCATATCGTCAACCGATATTTTTTTTTCTATCATTCAGTGTTTCTATTCATGTATGTTCCTTGCTATTTTTACTAGTAAACATTAGTCTCTGTTAGTGAATTTCTTATATTTTATCTCAACAGTTTTGCTGATGATGGGTAGGATGCCCGAAACGTACGAATTTAGTATACGATGAAACGTACAGCCTTCCTGGTCGTCACCTTCCTTGTGAACCTGCGATGCAGAAGAGTTTTAGATATGCTGATATTAAGAGCTACACGCACACAATCTCCTAAAAATGTTTACAAGGATAATTGTTGTGATGGCAACCGCATTTTAATTAGTATATAAATGTTTTTTTTTACCGAGGTTTGAAGAATTTATTTGAGTCAGCGTCATACAACTTGTATGGCGGTATTTGGCAACTTCCTAGTCAAGTTACTTCCCGTTCTCTGTGATTGTTTTATTTCATATATGAAATGCAATAGCGCCAATGCAGTAGTAACTTCAATACACTATTATCTCTATTTGGATTTTATTATTGATAACATTACTCGTCATGCACTTTATTTATCGACTTTTCAATTTATTTGTAAACAAGTCAGGATCAGCTGTGAGTATCAGCTGAATCGTTCAGCTCTCTCGTGTGCGGGGTCGAGACTTTCAAAACCGATGCGAGACTTCAGTCGAGACTTTCATTTTTAAGGCCATAAGACTATCGTCTGCCGTGGCCTTCAGATTGATTCACCTACACTTGTGGGTGTGATTGCACCCAGTTGAAAAATCAATGCATCGGCACGAACATTATTATTGTACTAGTGGACCCGTGCGTGAAAACTTCATGCAATAATAGATGCAAAAATTTGCTTAATATAGGCCGGTGCGGAATGTTCTCTTCTTTGACTTGCTGCTTCTTCTTCATCACAAGAAGTTGTGATTATATTTCTTCACTGAACGTATTTTCCTTACTGAAATACATATAAAGGAAAACGCTACGACGGCCAACTCAAACTAGCGTAAGAGATGCGTGCTCTCTACTGAGCAGTACACTTCAATTCGTCTTCAGCACTCTCCTTAATTCCTTTACATAACATGCAAAAAAAAAAAAGAAAATAACCTAATTAGTAAGCGCTGAAGCATCACTGATTTTCATTTCCGCTGCATATTCAGAATACACAGTAAGATAGTTTCAGCATAACAAAATTTCCGCGTCCAAAAAATAGGAAAAAATAATTACTACGTCTACTGTACCGGGAAGAATTGGTTCCTCTACGCTTCGCCGATTTTCTACTTAATGTGTACACCGTAAACCAAAAGAAAATATAATTTCGATGTAGAGAAAAGTAATGAATATCAGACTCCACGGGAACGACAAGAGAAGCTGGAAGAGCAGGAACTGCATTCATTGTTAGCCCACTAACGATTGGCAATATTTTTTCCCACAGTCGATGTTACTTATAATAAATATGGAGCTCTGTATCCAATATACTTGAGGGTGGCATATAACTCGGACTCGGAGAAAACTTGTTCTGTTGAAAGAAGAACCCAAATGGAGATAACAATTTGCTGCCAAAAAATCATCGTTGTTTTTACGCTCGTGCTGACCGCTGAAAAATATCGTACCATTTGCCTCGATAATTATGCTGTCAAAATAAGACGATCAGTAAGATATTTTTTAGCGGTCAGCACGAGCGTAAAAACAACGATGATTTTGTGGCAGCAAATTGTTATCTCCATTTGGGTTCTTCTTTCAACAGAACAAGTTTTCTCCAAGTCCGAGTTATATGCCACCCTCAAGTATCTTGGATACAGCAACGTTTTGCGTTAAGCAAACCGAAAGCTTAGGTCAATAAAACTAAGATCTTGATGATGTCTGTCAATTCATTAAAAAACGATGGTCCAAGAGGTCCAATCTTCCAGGAAATAAGACGATCAGTGTAAACAAAAGGCGGCTGAAGTTTGGATGGAGAAAATCTCGGAAGAGAGTACGCATCACCATGTAAGAGATTGTTTAGAGATGCTAGCTTGTATGCATCTGCTTCTAGTGGCCTTCAGTTCTGTCAAAAAACGACCGGAATCAGATATACTGTTTGAGTGCCATCATCAGCAACCTGGTATATTTTCTACCTATCAGTTTCCTATGAAGTTTGGCAGGATCACCTCAGTCTTTTAGCCAATGATTACACTGATGAAGCCAGGAAGCACTATCGTCTCTCACGACGATTTTGCGTTCACGTAAGCTTTCCTGCGAGCGCCACCACTAAAATCAACACTACCTAGGCAAACCTAACCTAGCCTAACCTAACCTACCCTAACCTAACCTAACAACCTTACCTAACCTTCTAACCTACCCTAACCATACCTAACCCAACCTAACCTAACCAAACCCAACCTAACCCAATCTAACCTTTCTAATCTTACCTAACGTTATCTAACGTTACCTAATGTTACCTAACGTTACCTAATGTTACCTAACGTTAACTAACGTTACCTAACATTACCTAACCTAACCCAACTTAATCAGCGCTACAGCGAGCAGCGCGGCACACTAACTTGAACGCCGCTCACTCGCACACGATCTGCGTACACAAACACGCACACAAATCGTCGTGAGAGACGGCAGCCAGGAAGGCCAGAGATAATTCGTTAAGACCGTGACATGAAACCTATAAATAAAAATCCACTACATAATAAAACACAGTTGTTGTGCGCTTTCTTGCTCCCTCCTTTGCTTGCGCCAATGTTGGTCCGTCTCTCCGTCTCGCATTTAAGAGTTTAAAAGGACAAAATTCATGTAGCTACTGAAAAACAAGTAGAGATATCATACAATTTCAGCGCTTGGAGTACCGGTGACAAATATAACTCTGGATCTCCGGCCTCTGGATCATGAGCTCTGGATAATAATAATAATGTCATTTATTTCTCAGCCTCTGGATCCCACTCTTTCATTGCTGAATGATATCGCAGTAGTTGAATCTTCACGCTGAGCTACGCCTTTTTATATTGAATTTACATCGCAGCCAAATTTCGACGATGGAAGTTCAACAATCAGTTGGTATCCACAATACGGTGAGCCCTGGGCATTTCCAGTGAATTCTTTTGACTGAACTATATTTTTCTTAGTGCAGTGCCGCTTAACGCTTGATCAATTCCAAGCTGATATTCACGCCTTATCTTGCAGGAGGGATATATTGCTATCGCAAAACTCATGGTTTGTACAGTACAATTAATGGAAGATCGGGCCTGCAGAAATGAGACCTATAATACAGCAAAACCAATACTGGGAACCGGAACAATAAAGCGCTCAATCACAAAATTTTTGCCGTCATTTTTGACGGCTGGGCCCTCTAGTAAAAATATATAAACACACGACGGTTATTCTTAGTATTAGATTGCTCCCTCGTTAAGGAGCTCGTGACACTCATCTTTTCTGATACATATAATAAAATCGACATCCGAGCAGGAAATTGCCGTCAAATTTGGAGTAATGATATTGCTTCCACGGGTGGAGTTGTTTCGCTCTTTTCATGAGACGAAAGGGATTTTAACTGCAGTTTCAATTCTTTAGTAATATGGAATTCGGCATCAAGTCCGTACTGTACTAGCGACGAAAAAGTAGGTGTTACGTGTATCCAAGCCACAAAAATCGCTTTCGAATTCCAATTTGATGATAGATGTTTAGCTTCGCTTATGGAGGTAATATACGAGGAGTGAGCATTGACTCTTTATCCGCGAGGGCGAGAAAGCGGTGCAAAGGCTTGTAATCACGTGGCTGCAACTAGCTGTAGAGAGCGCTCAAAGATGGTTTAGCCTCTAGAGTCCACCAAATTTGGTACAAAAATTTTCCAAACGGAATTTGGAAGAGCATAGTACGAACTCTCTTAACTCTGGCATGATGCACAGCCAATTACCAGCAGTTACAAAGGCTTCCTAGTTTCATATAGCTATTCTTAGAACAGAACTGAGGAAGTTTATCAGAAGAAGGTTTGAGCTTTTTCTATCCCCTGTGCTGTAACTCACTCACTTTCAGTCTCCATCTCAGGATAGAAATATTTGATAACACTTTACTCAAAGTGATCCGCATAATGATCCTGGCGCAAACTATCTACAGTGACATGTACATTCCATGGCAGCGCATCCTATAGATTACCAATGAGCTGTCCAACGATGGGTCGCAATGCAGTGTAGGTCGTAATGATGGTAGTACCCGATCTTTTTATTTTATATAACTCGTTTTGGTTATAACTGTGCCTTGTACACATGCGTGTCTATGTTTACCTTAAAAAGTACATTTTTTACGGCTTACTTCCTACTTTGAATAGAATAAAGAGCTTTAGCTCACTCCTCTTGTGTTTCCTCCGTGGTATTGCTTTACGTTCTGGCAGCACGAGCCTGCTGAGTGTGTCGTTCCTATGAAAAAGCGAAACCACAGCATCCTCTCTGGTGGAATAGCGACCACTGGAGTGAACAATGCAGAACTGTCAGAGTAGTTTTTTTCATCGTCGTATTTGATGGCAGGGTAGACCAGTGCCAATTCCTTAAAAACTCTTGTAAATACCACTGTTATTTATTGTCTTGTGTCCCTGTGGTATGTGAATACGGTTATACATGTTGCCAGGTAGAACATGAGCTTGCAATACTGAGGTCTCCAATTGTATACTTGATAATACGGTTAAACATGTGTCAGGTAGACCATAAGCTTGTAAAACTGAGATCTCCAACTGTATACTTGATTAACAGTTGTCCAACAGAAATACAACTCTTTTTCGATTTTTTCTAACTGTCCCCCATAAAAAAAATTCATGCATAAATCTACGGGATAAATACACATGCGTACAGGGGCTTCGGTCGGTATTTCCAGAGAAGTAAACAACAAACAGCTTCTCGTAAAATATATAAGTTATTAAATTGCCCACCTTTTCCACAATCTTGTGCAAATGTAAATATAATGTTAATGAACCCGGTCCCAAAACTTACCCTAGATAAAGGAAAATTTGAGCAATTTGATGTACTTGGGCTTTTTAATTCACATAGATATTTTAGGAATTTTGGGTATACGTTCTAGGCATATTGGATGTAGCAGACACTTTTGGCATTTTAGCCATTGCGGATGTTTTAGTATGTTTCCGGATTTTCGGCAATTTGGGCATTGTAAACGTTTTGGGTACTTCAGTTTCTATGGCCATTCTAGGTATAGTAGGTATATTTGTATTCTAGGTAGTTTGTTTGCAGTTTGGGCCTTTCTGCCTTTTTGAGTATATTGGGCAGTTGTAGAAATTTTGGCGTTGTGGACACTGGACATATTAGGGAATTCAGGCAATTTAGGTACTTCTGAAAATTTTTACTCTCTCAACCTGGGCTTGACAGGAAAAATGGAAGTATTTTATGAATAAAGTAGACTGCCCGTGGCCCATTGGGTCACTAAAATCTGTTAGTGTGTATTCCATTTTCTTCAGAGCGACGAATACTTTTCTGAAAAAAATTTCGCCTCGCGGTGAAGATGATACAGAGATTTTCCATATCACTGATGAGTAAAAAAATACTTAAGCATTTTAACCTGAACTCTCCGAGTTCCTTTCACTTTATTCCACATGTATAATAGAAAAGATTGGGTGCACGGTGACATACAAGCAAACCCACAAGCAACTTAATTAGAGTTTTATTAGCATACTAGATGACCCGTAACCCGTTGGGTCGTCATCACGATCGTCTTTGCTTTCGCACTAAAACAGGTGTTACTTAGCTAGTCATAGACCCCAAGCTATTCGGCCGTCCTCTTCTGCCCGTCAAGGAGCTGCCCATACGGCTCACTATCAACAGATTCTTTGCTTCTCTAACAAATATTTAACACCCAGCCTGTAAGTAAAGACAATTTATATGTTACGTTATATTTCAGTTATATTTCCAGTATGCCCGTTTTGCAGGCGAGATCGGGTTTAAATTCCGTATCACAGATACAGTCGGTCTACTACCGCCTAGGTATCTAAGCTAATTAAATCTTCATCTCTCACTTTTCTTCCCGTCTAAAGCGAAGAAGCTGTGTCAAGACATAGGCAAATAAACATGGCACATGTAAATATTCATGCAAACAATGTTCACAGAGTTTTAGTTAGTATAATATAGACTAGCTGGACCCGTGAAAATATTCGCGGTTTACCAACTTTATCTTGAGTGTTTGGAAAATTTCCTTTTGCCGGTATGCTTGCTGTTGGATTTTAATGTAATTAGTTGCACATTTATTATTACAAATCGGTAGTTGCCCTCCTGGGGGAAGTTAACTTCCCAGGGGTTGTTGTCCTCCTAGGGGTCATTGTTTTCCCAGAAGGTAGTTGTCCTTCCAATTTAAGGGGTAGTTTACCTCCTATTGGGACAGTTGTCCTCCTATTTAGGTAGCTGTCCTCTATGGGACCCGTGGNGCCTGAGGTAGTGCCTCTAACTTAATCCAACCCGTCTGAGCTGACGTCCGTCGCTTACTCCTGTCTTTCCTTACGCAGTCCGTCTACCTTACATCTCGCCTAACCTTTCGTAGTATATTTATTTGACCTCTAAAATTAATCACGAATTTATTCCGCCAGCAAAGAATTCGCACTTGTATTTTGATAAAGACAGAAACATGACGGTGCTCCTCGTATTGTTCTCCAATGTATTTGAACACCTTTTCTAAGCTCCCTTCCCCACAGCTTACAGGTAATATAGCCCTTTTTAATCTTACCCATTTCAATTTTTGTAGGCGTATTCGATTTTTCTCACTATTTTGGGACCCGTGGGTACTGATCAACAGGCCATCATTATTCTGCTTTGCTTGATGCGATTGTGGACCCGCGCGTGAAAAAATGCCCTCAATAATCATCGATGTACTTGCTAATATAGGCCGGTGTGGAATCTTCTCTTCTCTACTTTGATTTGCTTCTTCTTCTTCTTGTTCACACTTCTTCATTGATTTTTCTTTCCTTACTAAAATACATATAGAGGAAAACTCTACGGCGGCCGACTCAAATTATCGTAAGACATACGTGCTTCTTCTGAGCAGTACACTTCAATTCGTCTGCAGCACACTCCTTCCCCCCTTAGATGGCATGCACAAAAGAAATTAACTGAATTATTAAGCGCTAAAACATCACTGAATTTCATTTCCACTGCGTATCCAGAATACACAATGAGTTAGTTTCAGCAGAGCAAAATTTTCGCGCCCAAGAAGTTTGAAGATAGAATTACTACGTCTATTACACCGGAAATCATCGGTTCCTCAACGGTGCACTGATTTTCTCCTAAATGTATACATTGTAAACCAACAGAAAATATAATTTCGATGCAGAGAAAAGTAATGACTGTCAGACTCCAAGGGAACGGCAAGAGAGGCTGGAAGAACAGGAACTGCATTCATTTTCAATAACGATTAATATCATATTTCAAATTTAGCCTTCTTCTGCAATTGCCTACTAAATTCTATCAGATGGGAACAGAATCGCCAAAATATCCAACGTGGCTAGACATGCATTCAGATAATAAAGGGATAAGGATTTCACTTAAGCTCTCTGCTGCCACTTCGTCATCGATCTGCTGAACTGCTGAGCTTTAAAACTATGCGCTCCAATTTTCTTCTATCTATTATTGAAGAGCGTAACACACGAAGGAAGGAACGAAGGAACAACGCTATTAATATTATAAATAGATGCATAGACATTGTGAATTATTATGCAGTATTTATTACCTCCGCCAAGGAAGTTAGGTTTTCGTCGAATTGATCTGCCTGCCTCATTGTCCGCTTCTCTGTTTCTTTGTTTGTCACCAAATGACCCAGTTAGTTATGGACGAGTGTTTACTAAGTTTACTTGGATTGTTAGGCATGTTTCTAGTAACGGATGATTAACTTTTAAAGATAAACGTAAAGTCAACTTTGTCTGCACCTTCCACAGGGAATCCCACACGCACTGGTTTTTGCTGCAGATATAGGCCTACTGGCCCAAAGGAGTAGGTACAGGTGCAGCCGAAAGCGGGTCGCTGAGAAGTATCGTGCCGAAACGTAAGTTTCAACGATCCGAGCCCTACCCTCACCCTCCCATTCCTGGTCAGGCAATAACCCCTAACAAGCACAAATGACCACATTTTGTTGATGATAAAAAGAAATCATAGTTTCAGCAGAACTAACTCGAGCTTTTTGTTAACGCTGCTTTGATTGACGCAAGTGTGAGCTCTCAGAGTGCTCTAGTTGTGCCATATAATTGCAATATGTATTAATCTCTTCTGGCGGTTTTTTCACCATATATCTGAAAAAAAAATAATTACTGTATCCTAATGATAATGAAAAAAGTACTGATTTCGAAAAATTAACAGCTAATCTAATGAATTGCTTTTAAACAGGGGGGCATTCGTGCAGTTGTGTACACGGACATTTTCCAAATCGTCCTCATGATGGGCGGCATCATCATGGTGATGTGGATGGCATCGGCAGCAGTGGGAGGCATAGCGGCTGTGTGGGAGATCAACGATGCGCACGGAAGGGTTGAATTCTTCAAGTAAATCAGAGTGATGTGTCTGTCCTGCGTATGTTCTTGAAAACAGTAAAAACTCTTCTAATCTTAAGAGAAACTGAAACTTCTTTGCCTCCGCTAAAGAGAATATGTTTTTTGTTTTACTGTATACTGAGTTTGCTGTTTGAATTAGAAAGAACAAATGATTAAGTTTTAGAGAACATCTGTTCAACCAATAATTATTTTGTTTATCTCCCTCTTTTTTCTTAGCAATATATCTCAAAAAGTTAGGGACAGATCTTCATGAAATCTGCAGGATTGTAGGTGATGTTACTAGGAGCAAATGACTAAGTTTTTGCTATTTTCTGTTGGTCTATCATTCCTTTATCTCTAGGTTTGTTTTCATATTTCCCAGTGACATAGCCCTAAGCGTTATGATGTGATCTGCTTGAAGTTAGCAAGAATATCAAGCGACACAAACGGCCACTTCCAAACTTCCCAATTAAAAATTTACGGTGGAACGAGGGTGGCATATGGTAGCCCCGCACACAGTCGAGAAAAAAAGAGGAGCATCCAAGAGGCTAACGCGTTGCTCGGGTACCAAGGACGTTTTTAAGCTGGCAACATCGATCTCGTTCGGAAAATAAAAATATTCACCCGAGCAGGTAGCGCTTCGCCGCGCTTTCCCAAAACAGCAAGCAACATTCTGCTACTGTGGCGAAGGCCTGCAATAACTGAGGAACACCGTCAGGCAATCGCCGCGAAGCGCCCACTGCTCGGGTAAATCTTTTTTCGAACGAGATCGATGTTGCCAGCCTAAAAACGCCCTTGGTGACCGAGCAGCGCGGTAGCCTCTAGAATGTGCCTCTTTTCTCAACTGTGAGCGGGGCTACCATATGCCACCCGTGTTCCACCGAAAATTTTTAAAAGGGTTTGGTGGTGATCGATTGATTCGTCCATCGTAATTCGTAGAGGGGAGAAAAAGGTCGGAAAGAGGTTGGAAAGAGGTATGCAAAAAGTAGGAAAGAGATAGGAAAGAAAGCAGGGAAGAAGTAGTATAGCGGTAGGAATGGTAACTGCTGTTAGGACATATACGCATCGTCAAAAAAAAAATTTGCACCACATGATGTCCAAGCAAATAGGCATTTTCAATTCGCTTTCAACACTAGCTCATGATCTTACAATGCATCGATGTAACAAAATAATGAGATAAAACTGCAGATAAACTGCCAAGTTATCACCAAGGCAGGTTAATTATAACAGACTCCCTCAATAGTTAGCCCTTCTCTCAGCAATGAAAAGGCAGAAAGGAATGGATCTAGTGTGACATAATAACCGTGAAACCCATGCACCCGGGTGTAACACGTAAGGTCATAGTATGCCAGGGAAGAAGAAAAGAGTCAAGTAACAGCAAAATGAAACTGCAAGAATGCAAAGTGGGTACAAAGGAAAGATGTCCCGAAGGTCAGTAGGTTCTCCGTAGAGTGCCGCTCCACAAAACACTGGATGGGCGAACCTAAAGCCTTGTCTAAACGATCAATTTTTTCGTCGACGTTTGTATTCGTCGAACGATTTGATTGACGAACACATGCGGCGAGCCCTAGAAATTTGTGATTGATTGATATCGAATATGTTGGAAAACTTCAGCACAAACTTGTGGGAATTTGACAAACACAAAGTTCGAAAATTATATTTCGCAATGTGAATAGCATGTACGTATGTATGTATGTGGCTTCATTGTCGTATTTAGTGATTAAAGCAGGGTAAGACGGGGTGATTTCGCCGCGGGGTGAATTCGCCGGGGGGTGTTTTTTTTTTCATTATAGAGCCTATATCTCCAAATGAAACTGACATACAGGAAATCTGGAAGTGTCCAGTGGTAGAGGAGTTAC
>LQNS02277217.1:15297457-15315902 GCA_001587735.2 Parhyale hawaiensis
TAAGACGCAACGAAAACAATGTGCCTCTAATGAGATGCAGTGAAATGTACTTGTCTTTACAAATGTTGCAATTTCAGGATGTTTACAACTATTCCTTACTTAAATTTTTTCGATTTGTGTTCGATAATCATCCTGTAGTATTTCTAAAGTATTTCAGTCCCCTTATTCCCCAACAAAATTACGAATTGAGACGTACTGTTCTCAATCTCCCAACTGTGCGTGTTGATGTTGAGAAACGTGCTACAGTATTGCAAATTGCAACTCTTCTCAATAAACTAGATCCCATTTCTGATAATGTCTTAAAAAAACGTTTTAAAGAATACGTCATGCAACTTTATTAGCTTTTGTTTTTTGTTTTATGTTGCCCAAAAAGTTTGTTAAACTTTCAGTGGCTACACAGGTGCATTATTCTATAGTGTATTTCTACTTTACCAAATACTTGTAATATAAAATGTGTCTGTGTGTAATAAACCTATCAAACCAGTCTGGAGAAATTTATTAATATCTATCAAAATTTTTTTGTTTCATGAATCGGTCTCGATACATTTCTCACAATGTTTGACATCACAACCAGAAATTAACCAGTGAATGTGACCGTGTTGTTGACGCTGAGTCTTGCTGGGCGACAATGTATAGCGACCTCTGCTTCTTGACTACCCATCTCGGTCTTATCACCAGCAGCTACACTCGTGCTCCACAAACAGTCTGTTATATCAAATTTTTTACCACAGTTATCGAAAAGATTATAGATATTTGTCTTCAGTCGAAACATATGCATGAATGCATGCGATGTTTCGTGGAGAGGTTCTTCGGTGAAGTGCAGGCAGTCGCTAGCCAAGGGATGTGCCAGGTCCAGACGATAACGCATGTGACTGCTCTTTCTATCAGACATTTTGCATGCTTTCTACAAAAAGTGTGGAGTTGTCATCAAGCTGTGTGAAGTGAAAAGTTGAGTGATAACTGAATGGTAAGGAGACGCAGTCCCAAACAGCGGTAAATTCAGGACATGCGAGGCTCAGAAAAATTATTTGCCCCACGGAAAAATAACTTGTAACCTTGAGGGCTACCTATGCCTTGTATTTACTTCTTGATTTTGATTTGTAGAACCTGACATGTTTTCGATTTAGTCTTTTCGAACTATTGTTAGGACTCTGCTCCACAATGATATTGTGAAATGTGAAGTAACTGAGCAATGCTTTTCAGGGTGACGCTCATACAGAACTTTTAACCTTTCCTACCGTAAAAATTAATACTTCTAGCAACCTGACAATGTTTGGTGTCCTGTGAAATTTATTTCATGCAGAGCGATTGTTTGAATATAATTTTTTTTTCTTCTTTTTGCGGTTAAAAGTATTGTCCATTGATCCTGCCGACAACGGTTAGCAATGTTATTGCTGGATTTATAACGCGTATCAACATACATTTACTTGAATCCGTGTCTTTGTAAACATAAACTTCAATCATAGACCACACCATACATTGACTGGACACTGACCCCTAAGGCAGATTTTGGTCCCGCAATTGGGCCTGACTGCACAGTGCCGCAGACGCATTTTTATAGGTATGTGCTCCCATTATTTTTCATACTTTGTTTAAGTATTTGACTCAATTCTATTGCATTCAGTAACGACTGGCAAACCTATACATACTTCTAAACCTTCTATATGCAACAAATTCAGAAAAAAATATTAGGACTTGAAGTGTACTTACGTAGAGCAACTGTTACTGTTATGACATCCTTTGATATTTGCAGTAGAGTAAAATTATTTCACAATAGTTTGTGCAATAAACCGTCTCATTTTGTAGAACAGAAGCTGCTCAAATTTGTGGTATGCTCGATTTGTAATGAAATTCCAAATAAACATATGATGAAAATTGTAATGAAATTTATTTGGTATACGGGCTAAGCGAGATGATCAGAACAGACAGCAAAGCTGGAGGGTGAGTCGGAGCAGCTTGCAGACATGAAGTGATGAAGTCCTTGTAGCAGTGAAGTCATGAAGCGCTGGCTGACATGAAGTGATCTAGCATTGAACGCAGTGAATTGATAGAGCAATGGTAGCAATGAAGTGATATAGCTTAGGTGGCGGTGAAGTGACCTGAATGATGAAGCACTGGCCGCCATGGAGTGGTGTAGCGTTGAGCATTGATAGCAGTGAAATGATACTGCATTAGTAGCCGCGAAATGATAGAGCAGTGGGTGCCATGAAATGATACAGCATTGGTAATCGTGAAATGCTCAAGCAACTTCAACAGTGAAATGATTAGCATAGGCAGGCCTAGAGTGATCAAGCATTGGTAACTGTAAAGTGATTTAACATTGGTCCTTGTGAAGTGATGTAATGTAGGCCACTGTGGAGTAATTAGCTCCGGCAACCATGAAGTGGTGTAACATTGTGAGCTATTAAATCATATATGCAAATGAGGCAACTATGAAGAGATGTAACATAGTCATCTTTTAAATTATGTAATATAGGCAACCATGAAGCGATGTAAAACAGTCGTTCACTAAATTACAGTATGTAATGTGGGTAACCATCAGAGCCTGGCACGATGGCCATCGCCGATTGTACGATGGCGATGGTGTGTAGACCATTGCCATTGGAAAAACAATGTTACGATGTTAACGTAACTTGTAGAAACAATGCAGACAAGCTAAAACTCATCATATCCAACAAAAAACAGAAAACTGCACAGCTCTTTATGAATTTACTTGTAACGTTAGAGCGTGCGAGCTCCACACCAATTCATACATCGGCATGACTAGATTAGATTAGATTAGATAGGCGGCAGTAGACGAACCAATAGGCCCATTCCCAAAGAGACACCGGAACATACGCCCCGGCACTCTATGAGCTATTGCCATGGCACTCTATGAGCTATCAAGAAGATTAACAATGCACCCCAGGATGGGAACCATAGCCAACCACTTGAGAGACAACCACGGCCAGGAAGTCACGAGAGACGTTTTGGTAAACTGTGCCAAATTCTACTCAGGAGCACAAACAAAAATCGGTTACAAATTGAAGAAGCCATACTCATCAAAGTTAATCATCCTTCCATAAACAACCAATCGACCGGCATCTCCAGAACCCTGCAGTTACTCGGGGATCAACAGTCCCAGCGTCCAGCGTAATGGCCTGCTTAACACCGACGCTGATTGGCTGCAGCTCGCTCTCTGTCAACCAGACAGAGGGACGACTAGCACCGCTCGCCTGTTTCAGAGTTATGGAGGGTTTTTCCAAAGTTTCAAGAGTCAGTTCTGCTCAAGCCACAGCCTTGCAAGCATGGAAGGCCTTCTATCGTCTTCGTCGCCGTTGCCACCGCCAGCTCCACCTCGGCCTCCTGATGATGACTACAGGCGTAGCTGAAACGTTGAGGACAGCATTGGCGTACTTCTACGAAGCACTGGCACCGATAGCTTTATCCAACGCTTTCGGCAACTTGAGTGTGTAAATAAATGTTTTATTGACAACGATCTTTCAGTCGCCTTTAATAAAGCCTGCATATACATATTTGTATATGATAAATATATTTGCATTTGTATATATTTTACCGTTTCTTGTCCCGTCAACACCCGGAATTATCCAGACAGGGGGCTCATCCGTCCACCCTTGTGGTTTAATAGAATAAATACAAAGCATCGAGCCTGGACTCGATCTGGTTATCTCTAGGTCCCCAGATCGAGTCCTGGCTCGATGCTTTGCATTTATATATATATATATATATATATATATATATTTGTATATTAGTCTGTCCACTCAACAAGTGGTCGAATGAGTTGAGCTATGTTCATGATTTTTTGCAGGAAGTCTGATGGGTCGCCCTCAACGTGACCCATGCCAAGAAACTGGGAATTGCTGGCCATAAAAAATGATGGCGATAAAACATTTTCTCCACCCAAAAACAGATAGAAGGAGTTGAGCTAGGTTCATGATTTTTTGCAGGGAGTCTGGTGGGATATCCTCGATGTGACCCATGCCAGAAAACTAGGATTAGCTTGCCATAAAAAATTACGACGATTAAATTTGCTCCAACCGCGGTTATGATCTTACGCCACGTGGCGTTCTAGTTTAACGTCAGTCCTGGTATGATCTCATGCTTAATTGTGCATTTTTACTTCATGGCTACTAATGTGGTTTTATTCTGTAGCATCACTGTGGTTTTAATCAGGTTTTTTAGTATTACTGGGATTTCTTAACCTTCCTTTCCGTGGGGCCATAGGAATGAACTTTACCGAAAGCCCTTCATACATCAATTTCTGAGGTTATAGTTTCATATCCGTTGTTGGAATAAAACTTAATTGTATGTGATATTCAAGTGCAACACATGTATCTGTGTGTTAATTTTTCTAAAATTTTTCTATAATATTTTAATATTCCTAGAAATTATACTGAATTTTCAATTATTCTTGGTATCCGAAGGTATGCTATATATCGCTTACTGAAGATATATGATTGTGAATTTAGATTCCTTGCTGTGCAACGCATTCCTAATGTTACGATGAAAAAAATAATCTTTGTTTGAGGTCTCTCTTTGAATATTAGAACTCATTTAATTACCACTTACGTATATCGGCCTCCAGGCCCAATTGCGAGAGGCCCGATATCAGTGTCCACTCAATGTATGGTGTAGTCTATGCTTCAATGTATATAGTCAAATACTATTGTTCGAAAGCTATACTTTAAAATAAATGGCAGATATTACCTTTTTAAAGTCTTTTTTCTTCCTTTCGTGAAATTATTTTCAAATCGCAATACCACCAACTCATGTTTTGACATAATTTGCACGATGTTCTCGGATACAACACGTAAGAGCTTACAGAAGCATCAATAGTGAATTCAAAATATCTTCGCCGACTTTTTTTTACTTCTACCCATACATTGTTAGCCCACTTCTGCCCATGTGCAGCGGTATTCTGTACTCCGACACAGACCAACAATATTTCATAGCTATACCTGCTGTTCTCTGTACAGAAGTTCCATGTTGTGCCTTGCGCAACAAATTACTGAGGCTGATTAACGTTAAGTTTCATCGTGATTCACTGGACCATAAGAAAAGCAAGATGGAGTCTAGCTTCACAGCATGGGACCTGGCTATTTTTCTTCTGTGCCTCTCGTTGTCGTTGGGCATCGGCGTATACGCAATGTACGTCGGTAAAAAGAAAACTGGTGACGACGGCGAGGTGAAAGTGAACGAGTACTTCACGGGTCGAAAGAGCATGAACCCCATCGCGCTCGCTATGTCCACCATGGTGGGAGCTATGTCGTCTGTTACAATAGTGGGTAAGCTGCATTGTATTTTCGGTACTTTTCTTGTAATTTATGTGTTTATGTAATTATCATCAGTCGTGCCTGTGTCAGTTTGTAACTTTTGTTTCTGGCCGCCATGCATATAAAGCAGGGTTCACATCAGCAAATTTCGTTGCAGTCACAGCCCTTCAGCCTACAAACGACGCCGCTACTCTGACCACTGACAGGGCTAGTGCAAGTGACGGTAAAATGCTGTTGGTTGTATTCATGACGCTGTTGACGCCAACTTAGAGTGAGCGGTGGTTTATGATATACTGAAATCAATTACTGTATGTACTTTCGAAACATAATTTGGGCATTAAACAGGGTGTTGCTTGCATATTTCCATGTCAAAACATTCTTTTTTTCTAAATGACGTACAAGCAGCCAAAACGCTTCAAATATTTACCTTCGCCAAAGAGGATATGTTTTCGTCGTGTTTGTGTGTGTCTGTCTGACTCTTTGTCTGTCACCAAGATAACTCAATAAGTTATGAACCGATTTGGATGAAATTTACAGGGATTGTTTGGTATGTTAAGAGGAACAGATGATTAACTTTTGTTGAAGATAAGTTCATCCGTTTGCTTGATTGTTTGTCTGCCTCATTTTTCTCAATGCCATAACTCAAAAAGGTATTGATGGATTTTGATGAAATTGACATGAGTTGTTAGGTATGTAATAAAAAGTAAATGACCAAAGTTTAGTAATGATTTGTTTGTTCGTCCGTTTGTCACTGTTTTTAATTTTACGCTTGTTAGCAGAATAACTCAAAAAAACATTGAATGGATCTTCATGAAATTCATATGGGTTGTTAGTCTTGTTTAAAGACATTGATGATCAAATTTTGGTGCAGATCGGTTTGCTCGTTGGCTTGTTTGACTCATGTTTGTCATAACGTTTGTAAGCAGTAGAACTCAAAAAGTTATGAATGATTAGATTTTGGAGTTTATAAAAAAATTATGGTTTCAGAGCCAATTTGAACTTTTTGTTACCGTTGCCTCGTTGGCGGAGGTATGCGCTCTCAGAGTGATCTAGTTTACAATGATTTCACAGTAAAACACGTAACATGACACAACTATATATATGACATCACAGCTTTTACCAAAACTAAATATTGAACATCAATACATCAAAATTTTAGGGCTAAAGTGAAAACTACTTCGTCAAAGGAAGAAAGCTGGCAGGAAAAAATAACCATTGTGTCTTCTGCACCGTAAAATCGATTCTCCTGTGCTACGCTGACTATCCACTAAATTTGTACAACGTGAACTGACAGCAAATATATATATATATATATGGAGAAGGTGATATCAAAATCCGACACCATGGCGAAGCTGAGAAAAGCCTTATAGGTAATCTTCCATGTTTGGATTCCAATGTTAGCTGAGAAAGAAGTGCATACAGTTAAAAGGGACGAAGTGTAACGTAAGTTGGTCATCTTCTGTAACCTGGTCAAATTTTGCTCAACGATCTTGATCTAAGCGCTACATAAATACAGAATGTGCAACGTGGCTTTCTTTTGCCTGTTTTATAAAGAGCGAGACATAAAACAATGAAATAGATAAATATATCAGCATAAAATATATAAACTGGTAATCGCACGACGCTGTTTAATATATTATTTTAGCGCAGTGAGAACGAGCTGCTCAGTGACGGCAACGCACCTTTTAGACGCATAACTAAATAGATAAAAAATAAACAAATACGCTTATTAGGTACACAAAGCAACATGGTGCAAGTGCATAAGTCACAGCTAATTACTCAAACTACACTAGTGAAAAAAATCGGGCAGTAGCATATATATCAACTACTCTAACATTAAGGTAAATTTAGCCCCTCATTGTTTATGGTCCCTATGCGCTGCCATATCGGCTGCACGAATTAGATGGGTTGTAGCTGGGATCATTACGGATCACCTTGAGTAAGTTGCAATCAAGTTTTTGTATCCTCATCTGGAGACCAGAAGCTAATTTTGTTGTACTGACATGGAGGAAATCAGTATACGTTTTAGCAAATATCACACTTTCACTCGTTTACCTCGGCACATTCATCAGTCGATGAGATATGTCCTTGCAAGCGACACGATGTTACGGGGCGAGCATGCACAACGCGTCTTTTTTTTCAGTCTGGCGCAGCCCCGAAGGTTAACAGGGAGGATACAAGTCGGCAAAAACTTTATTCATAAAGAAATAAAACACAAAAAAAAAATTACAGCAGGAAAGCAAAACCCCATAACCCTCAAAATCTTAATGCATTCAACGTTGCCAGCCGCAACATCCGCGATGCTCGCGAACATGTTCTTACGAAATCTTCGCTAAAAGCAACGATGCAGTGAAAAAAAAACATGGGTATGCAAACGTACGAACTTAGCAGCTAAAAAGATTAGTTCACAGGAATGACATCTTCACAAGGAGCTGGGAGTCGCTTGTAAGCCAAATATGTTGCGACGGAAGTAAAGAGAACACCAAGTTCCTCCAGGCGAGCGACAGTCGAAGCCAGTAAGGCCACAGAGGAACTTGTTGAGGTCCCAATTATGGTTCACGTGACACGAGGCTGAATAACGACGAGAGGCTTTCAAAGTGTTTCCAATCGCCTCCAGACAGTGGCACTGTACAGTAGAGTGTATAGAAGCCTCTCCACAGGGCCGCAAGTCTATGAACCAAGGTGAACGATGGTAGGGAACTGCCCGCCCACCTGTGCACTAAACGCCACGATGAAGTAGGTTTAACATTCCCAAGGAATCCAGCACCACAAACCGATAAGAAAGCCCGCACCTTACCAGAATTCGCCCTGGCGAGTTCATAAGTTAAATACAGACACGAACTACCCGAAGCGAAGGAAATGGAAAAAGACAGTAGGCAGGGACCGTAAGAAAAGACAGCAAAGAGGGACACCCAAAAGGAACAGCGAAAAGGGACAGCGAAAAGGGACAGCGAAAAGGGACAGTGAAAAGGGACAGCGATAAGGGACAGCGATAAGGGACAGTGAAAAGGGACAGCGAAAATTGACACTGAAAAGGGACATTTCGTGATTTGATAGGTGCACTACAGTAGACAAAAAGTAAATACAACTTGAAATACAATCAACACAGCCGTAATTTAGATACTAGACGCTAAAAGAATCAATGAGAGACTCCTATCGACTAACAGAAAGGCCCACGTAAAAGCAAACCAGCTTATAGGTCCGTCTACAGTACAAAATTAAGATATATGTCAAACCTAATCGTGATCTTACAAATTTATTGAGTTACGTGCCTCCCTGCTAACCTTAGGGGCTGCGCCGGGCTAAAAAAAAAGACGTGTTGCGCATGCTCGCTCCGTAACAACGTAGGCGTCCAGCTAGTAGACTTCCGCTGAAAGTTCAACCAAAGCAAGTTACAGTGCAGGGGATAATCTGTCGATATTTTTACTGAACGACTGTTAAATTTGAGCGGATTAAAAGTCGCTAATATAAATCCGTTTTTAGCAATCATTGCAGTCAGGCCCAATTGCGGGACCAAAATCTGCCTTAGGGGCCAGTGTCCAGTCAATGTATGGTGTGGTCTATGATTGAAGTTTATGTTTACAAAGACACGGATTCAAGTAAATGTGTGCTGATACGCGTTATAAATCCAGCAATAACATTGCTAACCGTTGTCGGTAGGTTCAATGGACAATACCTGTGTATTGGGTAGTCATATCTGTTAGTAATGTAGGAACTGCAGTTTCCATTCCTGTACCAACAGTGACAGTTTTCGTCCATGCATTTCTTTCCGAGGGACCTAGTAAGGTTAAAGGAATGAAAACGTACATTTGCAGGCACGATTGCATTGGTATAGCTGCTAAAATTTTGCAGTTGCTGTTTCAGTTTGGCAATCTAGTCTCATCCACCAGTTTAAGTATGCAACGCTAGAAGGTTAGAAATAGTTTTGATAATAATTTGTTAAAGCCAGTAAACGTGACCAAATCTGAGCCGGGACTCAATTTTTTGTGTATTGAGTGCATAGCATTAGCTCGTTCGTGTATGTCACGTATTCTCTCCGCAGGTCATCGTACATAATGATGACACTAACGAGCCTCTCCATACTGCAGGTAACTCTGCCGAAATGTACGCATACGGCACTCAGGTATGGATGTCTATCATCGGTATCGCCCTCGGCATGGTCTTCGTCCATCTCGTTATGCTCTCCGTCTTGTATCCGCTTAAGATTACGAGCGTTTTTACGGTAAGTTTTGGGAATCAGCACGGTACGTTACTTTATATGTAGTCAAATGTAAATTTAAAATATCAGGCTCTGAAAACCAATAGGCTTTTATGGCCATTTCAGACGTTGTCTTTCCCAGTGTGTTCGTATGTGTGCTACCTACTCAGAGGTGTGCAGAGGTCTGAGACTATTTGGTGGATACTATATTATTAAAAACTGAAAGTAGTAGCTATAGAGGATGGGGGGGAGGTGAGGTAGGAATAAATTGGCCGGCGAAATTAAAACTTCTATTTTCTTGGCTTTTCCGAGCTTTCAAAAAGGTTCTTTAGCTTCGACCCGTCGAATCGACTATCAGGCATTTGGGAAATTAATGCGTTCCTCTCAGCCCTGCACGTTGTTGGATAACAGTTGTAAAAGTTACAAAGTTGGAACGCTGGAAATGTGTTATCAACGAAGAGTTAGATAACCTTTGTCAGCAACTGATGAGTATCAACAGAAACTAGTCGGCGAATTGATTCAGTTAAACCAACGTATCACGAAGTGAGAAGTTGTCCTCACAGCTGAATCACCTTTCAGATTGAGTGTCTATCCCTGTCATTGGAGAAAAATTTAGATATTTCGTGTTAATTGATAAATTTATAGGGATTATACCATTCTTTTATTTAAAGTGCTACCGAGTTAATAACCATCAGTAGTGGCTCCCATTTTGCTTCTGCAGCTTCTCCCTGTTGCAGTACATCGAATGTCGTTTCAAGTCTTCTTTCCTGACATCTTTCACGATCTTCACAACGCTGATCAACGTCTATTTCCACGTGGGGATTATGGCCTACTCAGCCTCCCTAGCTTTTGCAACCATCTCAGGTAAGAAGCTTTAGCATTCTAATATTAATGTTATCATTACTTTTACAGGAGCACCCGCTGTCAAAGATAACTACAAATAACATATAGCGGAATCTGTCAACCGTTCATGCATGCGGTCGTGATTCTACGAAGGCCGTTCTAAAAGTAATGCCTTCTATTTTCAATTTATAAAATTAAAGTGCTACGAATACGGAAGTGGCACCATTAAAACGAGTTGCCTTTTGTTCTCCAGAATTTATTTTTCTAGGTAGTCGCTACCATTCTCAATGCACTTTCAGCTGCAATGAACGAGAATCATGATTCCTCGATTGTAAAAGAAAGCGCCTGCCAAGGCGGTCCATTTTTTCATAGTCGTGACAGCGTTATTTTTTGTCGGAGAAACACTGCCCAGGTAATGCGTCCTTCAGAGGTACGAACAAGTGGACATCTGACAGTGCTAGGTCAGGACTATATGGTGGGCGTGACAGCACCGTCCAGCCAAACTTTGTCACACATTCCGTGGTTTTCAAACTTGTGTGTGGGCTATCGCTGTCGCGTTGCAAACGGGCTGTTTCCTTTTTCTCTGGCCTTACGAGGGTAATCCGGGCCTTCAGTTAGGTCAACGTTTCTCTGGCCTTTCGAGGGCAATCCAGGCCTTCAGTTAGGTCAACGTTTCTCTGGCCTGACGAGGGCAATCCGGGCCTTCAGTTAGGTCAACGTTTCAGCATAACGGTCAGAGTTGACAGTCGCCCCTTGTTCCAAGAAATCCACGAGTATGACGCCCTTGTTGAGCCAGAAAACGGTGCACATCACTTTCCCTATAGATGTGGGCGCTTTGAACTTTTTTGCTGAGGAGGGTGATGGTGCCATGCCATCGACTACCGTTTGGACTCTGGCTCGTATTGGTGTCACCACGTTTCATCACCAGTAATGATGCGGTCAAACAATCCATCACTTATTGCTTCGAACCGATCCAACAAATCCTGACAGAGATCCCGTCGGTTTTGCTTTGCGTGAGCATTCGTGAAATCCACCTGACACAGACTTAGCTCTATGTTGTTTCTGCGGAGTCGGTCAACTCGTTTAAAAATCGTCTTGACATACACTGGGAGAGATATGCTCCTCAGCTAAGAACCCCTCCTCCACGAGTCGCAAGCACTTAACGACCAAAGCTTCCCAGGCCAATTTATGCTGACTTCTTCTCACTTCCACTCCATCTATACATTTAAGCTCCGTATATCAGCGGCAATCGATCATGCTTGGGGACATTCATGGCGGAGATTCTTCTCCCCCTCTGTTTTTTATTGTCTCTTTTTTTTCTTTCGTCTTCCGTTTTTTCTCCTCTCGTTTCCCCAATCCTCTATATCCTACTAACATAATGGCAATAGCTCAAAGAGGCCGTTGTGTTAGTCCCGGTGTCTCTTTGGGAATGGGTCTCTTGGTTCGTCTACTACCGCCTATCGAATCTAATCTAATCTAATCTCTATCCTAGGGATGACAACACCGTTTCCAGTGCACTGACACCCACATTAAACTCTACACGCATTCATTCATTCACCTTTCTCCGCCTATCGGTTCGGATGAACTGTTCGAGGTGCATTTTGTTTTCCGGAGTGGTGGCTGTGCGTGGGCCTCCGGAGCGCCCTTTGTCATTCATATCTCTGTCGCCACTCCGAAATCGACAAACCTATCGCCTAACTTTGCTGACATCAGCTGCATCGGCTTCGTAAACATGCACAAGGGGCCGGTGATTATTGATTGAATAATTTTTTTTTCTCTGTGGAGGAATTCAATGACGCATCTCTGTTTCTGACGCAAGTCCATGACAGAAATATATTTCTTAGAGTGTCACACCATCAATATCTGCAGCAGAGAAATGAAACTTTCACGCCATGAGTGCATAAGTTCAGTCATCATAACAATGCAATTGAAATCCTCTCGGATCCCTTCAGGCGCAAAAAAAGTAGGAGGCATTACTTTTAGAACGAGCCCCGTACGATAAGGAGCGAACGAGCATTACACATGCCAGAGCTGCAGGCACCAGAGATACAATAAAATAACCAATGATGACAGTTTTATTTTAATGAGTGGGTAATCATTCCTAAACAGAGCAGCCATGCCGAGTAGGGCTGGGTGACCAGCGTTCCGCTACTGCAAAGCTTTGAACAAAAACCGTCGAAACTAGAGCACTCCGAGACCGCATACCTGCCCTAAGTAAGGTACTGTTAGCGAAAAATTCAAGTTGATCTTAAAAATAGGATTTCCTTTTTCTCAGTATCAAAATTTGGTCATTTGTGCCTCTGGATTGTAATAAGAGTTTATGTAATTTTCTTGAAGATCCGTCTGTAACTTTTTGAGTTTTGTTCTGACAAATAGTTGAACAAACATTAGCCAAACGCACAAACGAGCGGGCCAACCTTCCCCAAAATTTGGCCATTGGTGCATTTTAGCATTTTCCGTCCATAACTTTTTGAATCATGTTACTGACAAACATTCTAACAAACGTAATTCAAACACACAAGCAGACGTGCCGATCTTCACCAAACTTCGGCCATTAAGGTCTTTTAAGTTTTAACATTTCCAAAAAATTCCTGTAAATTTCATAAAGATCTTTTTATAACTTTTGAGACTCCCGATAGAGGTGATTTACATTGTGTGCGGCGCTCGCGCACCACTCTGTACTCTACTTCAGCCACGCACATAAACTCTCCGTCGTTTACTAATTTGTGGCTATTTCATTATGTTAGGGTTCTCGCTACTTGCAAACTGTAACTATAATTATTGAGTTGAGCTTTATACATTTTGAAATTATTGGGTTAATAATTATTCATCATGTTCCCATGCACTACTGCTGCAGAACCCGGGCGACCAGCTAGGCCTATCCGGAGCTATATTGGCGGGCTGCTTAGATAACAATAGCACTCTCTCGTCACACTGACGTCACAACAGTCTTAATCGGTCGGTTTGAGGTTCGCTCTGAAGTTGTGCGACTGTGAATTTCATTTTCTGTATCATCATCGTCTCTTGGCGCGCCTGGAGATATCTGAAGAACACTGGTATCGTGAATACAAACGTGCAATTCAATGCAACCAATCAATGTTAACGTCACCGTTGTCGATAATTTTCCTTCAAATGTTTGGAGGAGGTATAAGAGCAGACGACAATAATTGCACCTAAGCTTTATTAACCAGCGGTCTACTTTCATGACACGAGCTGCCTGGCTGGAATGGACAGTGTAACAACATGTTGATATTCCGTTTAACAGTAAACTCATACTGTTCTTCAACTGTCTTAGCTGCAGATACTGTTCCCACGACTAAAATTTCAAATTTTCAGTTCTTCTGTGAACTAAACGTATATAGCACACGGTATCTAAGTCGTGACGCTCTTTTATGTGTCCTCTTGTCGTGCCTCATGAACGATAATTTTTTGCCGCCAATTTGCTCGTTCTTGAACAAGTAGCTGATACGGAGCAGGTCACTAAGCTGTGTCTCGTATTACCTCCACCCAGGAGGTTATGTTTTCGTCGTATTTGTCTGTCTGTTACCAAGATAACTCAAAAAGTTCTGAACAGATTTAGACGAAATTTACAGGAATTGTAAGGTATGTTAGGAGGAACAGATGATCAACTTTTGGTGAAGATATGTTCATCCGTTTGTTTGTTTGTTTGTTTGTTTGTCTGCCTCATTCTTCTCAATGCCAGCTCAAAAAGTTACGGATGGATTTTTATGAAATTGGCATGAGTTGTTAGATATATAACAAAGAGTAAATGACCAAATTTTGGTAATGATCCGTTAGTTTGTTCGTTCGTTTGTCACTGTTCTTAATTTTATGCCTGTTAGTACAATAACTCAAAACATAATGATTGGATCTTTATGAAATTTGTAGGGATTATTAGCAATGTTGAATGACATTAATGATTAAATTTTGGTGCAGATCGGTTTGTTCGTTTGTATGTTTGACTCATATTTGTCTTAACGTTTGTTAACAGTATAAATCAAAAAAGTTATGAACGGATCTTCAAGAAAATTGCACAAGCTGTTATTACTATCAAAAGGCAAAAATGATTAGATTTTAGAGTTTATACAAAGAAACTTATGGTTTCAGCGCCAATTTGAATTTTTTGCTACCGTTGCCTTGCTTGGCGGAAGTATGCGCTCTCAGAGTGCTCTAGTATTGTGATAACTGTATATTCCTAAAGTACTTTGCACATGTCTGTTTTTATTAATTGATGAATGTAAAAAATTATCTGTTTTTAGGGATAGTTTACGGCTAAATTTCATACAATAACAGAGATATGAGTGCTGACGTCGGCTTGTCAGTAGCATCAACCCGATACTGAGGAGTCGCTTTCAGCCTATGCGAATAGACTACAGAGCAACCGCTGCACGCCGCAACACTGGAGAGAAGGACGACCCAGAAAAATTTTCGTGACTGACTTGAGTGCTTGTCACTTGTGCTACCGCCTTACACACAGTAGATACACTGAAAGGGAGCATGTCAAATCGTTAGTCGTCATCTTCTGGAACATTGACATCACACTGAAGAGAACTCCCCTCGCAAATGTTGCTGAAAAAGAGGACGTCAAGCATGGCGTGGTGCGTGACTAGACCTGAAGCCTTTATGAAGCCCTTTATGATCGGAGGGCAATGAAGCCATGAAGATGCTCACAGAAACTGTGCAAAATAGCGAGCATAAGTTCTGAATCTTCAATAAAAGATCTGCTTAGCCCCTGTTTTTTCTGCGCAGGCATACCTGTGTCGACCTCGATTGTGGTTCTGGGCCTCATTTGCACCCTCTACTCTTCGTTGGTGAGTTGCATAAGCTGTGCTACAATAATAATAGGATTATGGTGACTTAAGTGCTAGTGGAAACCCACAACCCGAAACATCATAAACGTGAATGATACGAGAGTAGATAGAGCCTCAAGTTCAATATAGGAAAATCTACGAATTTTCCACTAATGATTTCAGTACCACTGCCTACGCGTTAAAACGTTAGATTGCCAACGCTCCCCCATACCCCACCCCCTCCAGCGCCGCACAGCTGTCCTTAATGATTGCTTCTCTTGTGGTCATATCACGTGAGATTGATATGTCTTTACATTTATAT
This sequence comes from Parhyale hawaiensis, assembly GCA_001587735.2. Lineage (NCBI taxonomy): Eukaryota > Metazoa > Arthropoda > Malacostraca > Amphipoda > Hyalidae > Parhyale > Parhyale hawaiensis. The sequence goes on from LQNS02277217.1 coordinate 15,312,884, forward strand.
TCACTATACTGTATTGTCACGGGTGATTGGTGTGTTTTTACATGTGTATGTTTCGCACATTCCTCCATCCGAACACTTGCAGCGGATTAGGGTTATTGTGTTTTTCATTTCCTTTTCACCTCTATAGGCCAACCGTCCCCCTTTCCATTGTTGATTACATCTATTGTATTTAACATTTCCTTTTCACCTCTATAGGCCTTCCGTCACATTTTCCATTGTTTATTAAATTTATTGTGTATTTGTCATCTTCTGTTCTGTCCAGTGAACCTGCCACCAATCATCTGGCATTCGATTATTTTTTCATATCTCTATTTACAGAGATAGAGGTCGGGTGCAAAAAATCAAAATATTTAAAGACAGCCTTGAATTATACGTTTCCATATGTATTTACAATTACATTTTCAAATAACCAACCGTATTATAATAGATTGTATTTAAGTACAGTACTGCTCTTCACAGAATTTGAAGACTGCTATATAGTTTTGTTACTGGTTCTGGCAGCACGAACAAGCTGAGCGTGTTTTTCTAATGAAAAAGAATTGGCGGTATTCATCTCAAGAAATATCTGAAGTACATAGTAGTAGTACAAAATTTACTAGCACATCAGGGACACAAGTTCTAAATCGCGCTGAACTATTCCCATGTAGTTTAACACAGGCTCGTGCGCCACTAGGACGTGAGGTATGCCTCGTATTAAATTATGCCTCGTATTAAATTATCAATGACCTGGATCAGCGGTCCACCTCTCGAATCAGAAAGGGAAGTATTGAGAGCCTACCTAACTTTACAAAACAAACCTCGTCAGCAGAAACTGCAGCAAGCTGCAACGTCTGCGGAGATGGCACTCGTGCTTTCGGTAGTATTTTTCTTGGGTAAAACATGAGACGAAGTAAAACATCAGCTTGAACTTTATGTGAAGTCCTCCAAGTGTGTCCTTAATAGTATGTAGTTATAATAGTTGTATTGTACAGAAATGCCGTTCCTGCTCGAGTATTTATATTCCTCGAAAAATACGATTCAATTAGAAATCTATTCGATAAATACAAAAACTGCTTGTCGATCGTTTGGGCTGGCATTGCAGCAGATTCTAACGGTATTATCAGAGAAAAAGTAACGGACAGATTTTCGTAGAATGTCTATATAATTATATTTAAAATCTCATCAGCAATATGTTGAGTTCTACGACCCATGGTAATCAGTGCAAGTTTTTGTGGTTCGAATAGGTCCAGTGGCACTGCTGCACCACCATGGCTCTTAATTAATTTCCCGTAACTCTTTCGAATGGTGAGTAGCTTTCTTTTACATGGGCACCGTGTGACATAGTACCATACGAGCACAATGGAACATCTGTTACGCAGTTGTAAAAATCGTCAAGCGGAAAACGCAAAACCGACTTTGAGAGCGCATACCTCCGCCAAGCAAGGCATGGTAACGAAAAATTGAAATTGGTTCTGAAATCAGGATTTTCCTCGTACCAACACCAAAATTTAATCAACGGTGCCTTTTAGCAGTATGAAGAGTTTCTGTAATTTCCTTGAAGATCCGTTCATAGCTTTTTGAGATATGCTGCTAACAAACATGCTGAAAAACATAAATCCATTTTATTCAACACACAAACTGGCCTACCGATCATCACCAATCACCAAAATTTATTTTAATCAATTATGTCTTTTAACATTACTAACAATTCCTGTAAATTTCATAAAAATCCATTCATAGCTTTTTTGAGTTATTGTGCTAACAAGCATAAAAGCAGACACAGCGAGAAATGAAAAAAATAGATCATCACAAAATTTAGCCATTTACTCTGTGTAATATAGGCCTACCTAACAACTCATGAAAGTTTCATAATAATCCACCCATACCTTTTTCAGATATGGCAACAAAAAACTAAGGCAAACAAACAAACGGATGGACGGATCTTCACCAAACGTTAATATCTCCTAATATACCTAACAAGCTCTGTAAATTTCGTTGAAATCCGTCCATAACTTTTTGAGTCATCTTGGTGAAATAGACAAACACACAGCTGGAGAGACAGGCAAATAAACACGACGAAAACATAACCTCCTTGGCTGAGGCAATAACACTTGAGTCAGGTAACAGCCACATCAATTCTATAATTATCATTATTATCTATAGCAAGCGAAAAAGCCGATTAGGCAAAAAGGGGAAAGGGCAAATAATGCAGATACCTTACGTCACTCAACATCTGGAATCGAAAATTAAGTTGTTCGCTATTACGAACAGTTTAGTCCAACATGAAACAAGACGCATTCTTAGTAGGTATATGGAGCAAAATTGTTATTTTATGAATTTTGGGTATTGGGTAATTGGACGTACTGTGCTACTTGGGTATTCTAGGTACATTACATTGGATATTGATAATGTTCGGATATTTTAGGGATTATGGGTATTTAAATATTATGAGCATTGCAACCATTTGTGTACATATTGTAGGGTGCTTGGACATTTTAGGTATTGTATTGTTTTAGATTGTACTGAATATTTTGGGTATTTCATGCAGTTTTAGTGTTTCGGGTATCTTTGGCAGCTGAAAAATTTTGGCAGTGCAAGTATTTCGAGCATTTGAGATAGTTTGGGCATTTTGGGTATTTTAGGCTTTTACTAGACGGCCCGTGATCCATTGGGTCACCATCACCATCTTCTTTGCTTCTCAAAGGAATAGTCAACACTGTGACGGTAAACAATGATACATATATATATATATATAAGACGTTGTCCAATTGTATTCCCGTAATAACATTACATTTAACGTACTTGTACGTACACGTACCACTACACTGAGACAATTCTTCAATCGTCTCAGCTACTAATACTGGCCTGGCGATTAAAATCGCAGAATTTTCATTCTTTTGAGCACTCGACGAATGCAACAACCGGTATTATTATTATTATTAAATCACACCAGGCTGGCGACGTAGGAACGGAGAAACTCCATGAGGTTAACAAACCCCCACGCAACCAACCCAGCGGGTGGAGAAAACAAAAGAATGAA
>LQNS02277217.1:15321360-15333592 GCA_001587735.2 Parhyale hawaiensis
CTTTTGCAAAAAAGTTTCATCTGAACAAATGTTTTTCTACCCTTTCAGTAAATCGATCACTGTGAATTAGTTATTCAAAAAAATTTTAAAAACTTAGAATATTCGAAAAGAAAACAAAATTTACTTTTTTTGAAAAAAAAGAGACCTAAAATATGTTGATTTAAAGCCGAGATATAATCAATTAAAAACCGGGTACATTTTTGTCGGACACCCGGTATATTTACAGAAATTTTTTTCTAGCATCACGTTACCTTTTTACAAAGTACTTGTGTTGTTACACAGCATCAACCCCGACCCTCTGCAGAGGTCCAGTCTCTGGTTGGTCATCATCCAGGGCTACTTCTCGGCCATGTTGGGCTTCGGTATGGGACAGCCCCAAGTGCAGAGAATTTGCTCGGTCGGCAATTGGAAACATGCCGTTAGGTAAGCTCGCCTTTCCTGAAGGCTTTTGAGTATTTGTACCACGTCTAAAAGTGTTACTAGAACACTCTGAGAGTGCATACCTCCGCCAAGCAAGGCAACGGTAACAAAAATTCAAATCGGTTCTGAAACCATGACGTCCTTCATATCAACATCTAATCATTTGTGGCCGTCGACAGTAATAAAAGTTTCTTTTTATTAGAAATCCATTCAAAACTTTCCGAGTTATGCTATAAACGAGCATTCTGACAAACATTAGTCAAATAGACTAACCAATCATCATGAAAATTTAATCATTTATGTCTTTTAGCATAATTTACAATACCTGTTAATATCATACGTCTATAACGTTTTGTGTATTAGTGCTAAACAATGAACAGATAAACAAACGGTTAAATGGTTCTTCATCAAAAGTCAATTATCCATTACTGCTAACATGCCTAACAGCCACAGTATGTATATTTGATAAAAATCCGTCCATAACTTCAGATATTTGGGTGACCGACAAATAGGCAGACAAGCATGACAAAAGCATAACCTCCCCGGTGTAGGTAATTATGCTGTTGCAGAGCAGTAATATATAACTGCATCTTATCATATAAAAGCGATACGTCTACCTTCGCTTCAATGAATCACCAGCAACGCAGTTGCACTGAACTCAGCCTAAGAATGTAGGATGTTTTGCAAGATCCAAAGAAAAAATTTTACAATCCGTTGGTAATATTTAAATTTGCTGCACAGTCGCCGTATAAGTAGTCCTGGACATCGTATAACTAACTGCGAAAAGAAAGCCCCATCGCTTGACTAGATGGATACTCGTGCTCATCTTATTCTAAAACGTGACAAGCGTCACCCGGAGACTTGAAGCCAGGCTACTGCCGTAGTTGTGCCTCAGTTTATGAAAGTAATGTGAACAAAAAGCAATTATTGTGCTAGAGTTAATGAAGAAGCCGCAAGAGACTTATTATATATATCCTAAGGACAGATTTCTATACGCAAGCGTGATAAATCGGCAAGTTTTCGTAGTATATTGGCCGCATCTGTGGTCGAGATTTTTTCGCGTGCAGTGTCGGTACAGACTGGCTTCGTCTATAGCCAGTTAGAAAAGGCAACAAAGAGTTAAAATCTTATCATCGGAAGCTGTATCCGAGTGTATTCAGTCTACTATCTTGGTGCTTTGGCATCTGCACACCATTGTACAGTTACATAACGGGGTGAATTATGAGGTACCTGATTTCTAGTCTTACTTTCCTAAGTTGAAACACCTATAGTTACTATACCATTGGTTTGCTGTAATTTATTTTTGCATGAAATCACGTAATTACTTATAACTTTACAACTGACATATTTACACCAAGGAGTTTCTCTTTCGTTTTATCTATGAATTACCGTATCGTGGGATTACAACTTACAAATCCGAACTGAAAGTTTAACGCAGTATCCCTCATATATAACAAAAAATAGAAACAACTGCTTTTGGGGTAACCAATTTAAATTCAGAAATTGACTTTATTTACGTGCTTCTGCCGAAAAGTGTTTCAACTGTCCTTTTCTATTTTGCCCTGTACAAGATATATAGTTACAGATGAGTACGATTGTTGGCAGAAAGAACATTAATTTTATTGAGGAACTATTAGTCTTTAAATATTTATGTATTTGTTTCGCGCTCCGTAAAATGGTTAATGTCACTTTGTGTTCTCATACGCTGCGGTAAAATATACAGTAACACGATACATTTCCTAGACTCCTGAGGACTCTCTAACAGCGCTAGTAAGGTATGGAGAACTATATAGGATTTTTGCAATGAATCGCAACATTTTGATTGAACTGGTTGTACATTGTGATAAGGAAATACCATTTAATCAAATAAGAAAACTAAAATCGTAAATAGAGACCATGGTGTTCGATCGAGCTTAAGTCTCCAGATGACGTCACAGCTGACGAGCTAGTAAAGGGGCGGAGTCGAAGATGCGAGTGGGAATACGTTTAAGTAGTGATGCCATAGTCTCGGAGCTACTTGTGACAGTTACTAGATAAGTTACTATGTAGACAAGGCTCTCAGAACTCTCATCGAAACTCAGAGTTAACATGCACGAAAAATGTCGTCGTCAACTAGACTCAACTAAACACAGACCCTCAAGTGTTGGCACCTTTCACGTTTAAGACCAACCTCGTCATACTTTACTCTGAAGAAACTTATGCAACTTGTTACCTTTCAATCATGGAGTAGAGCCGTTAATTTTTCACACCTCGCTATTTCACTTCCTGGAGAAAAAATTACTTGGAAGCACGATTAATATATATTACCAACAGGGCTCACTACCTGAACCTGGTACTCGTTCTGATGCTGAACTGTACCGTGAACTACATGGGGGTGTCCATCTATGCTGTCTATGCCGACTGTGACCCCATGGCCACCGGAGCCATCGAGAAGACCGACCAAATTCTGCCGTATTTCGTGGCGGACTACCTGAGCCAATGGCCAGGTGTGCCGGGCATGTTTGTGGCGGCACTTTATGCTGGAGCTCTCAGGTAAGATAGACGCCGAGGACACTAGGGCAAGTAATGAATAATTATTCATTTTATCTTTCCTAAAACTAAGACCTCCAAGGAATGGGTACAGTCACGATAATCACTCGTTCGCATCACATGGTTGATGAGGAAATTATACCCATTCCTGAAGATTCCGTACCGATATCACGATTAAGTCCTTCACTTCTTCTGCCACCTACTGTCCCGACCCTCATATTAGAGAACCGTAATATCACTACAGGCATTAATGAACGACCTATGACAGCCAGCCAAAGTGCTCGGCTTCAACCACAATAATTGGGCAAGTAAGTCCATTCAACGCGATCTCTAGCTTGAACATAAACCAAGCGCTGCCTACATCCCAATCTAGAGAGGCTGTCGCCACAAAACGTAGTCGGATCCAGATAACCTTAAACACACCAACCATCTTCAAAGCCAAATAACTGTGCAAGTAAGCCAAATGCAGCTACAGCTCCTCCTAAAACCGCATCTTGCCCACCGCTCCAGCCAGAATAACGAGGTGTTACTCTAACTCAGTGGGAAACGGCCGAGTGTCCGCTACCAAACGCACCCTTAAACAGACTACATAGTGCAAACACTACCATTAGATTCTTATTTGGCAACGTTCAGAATATGGCAATTTCGATAAATGAACTCCAAGCGAAGATAGCTAATCTTGTCCTCAGTGAAACTTGGATCAACCTCTCAAACAAGTAACTCGAAGGTAAGGTTGCACTGAAACGCTACAAAATAATGATGCAATATAGATAGACCTACCGATAGTGGAAGGAGAAATGGATCAATCATATATATGAAAGACAACCTTAATCTCCTTTGTAGAGGTTTCTCAGCAACTACGGGATATGAATTTATCACCCCCCGTGCTTGCCCCGAAACTCGACAGGTGTTGAACATTACGCTCGCTTATCGGTGCCCTCGTACCACCGCTATTCAACAAAATTGAAAATGCGCTAAGCACTCACAATGAAACAATTCTAGTATGGGACTTGTATCTCTCTCAAATCAACTGGAGTACACTGTAAAGCAAGTCCCATGAAATAAACTGCTCGAACTCCTCACTTTCAATCACTAGACTCAGCACGATAGAGAACCCAATAGGAACGACAACATACTAGATCTAGTCATCTCTACAGCTGACTGTGAAATTGCCGACCTCGCTATGTTAAACCCGCTAGACCATTATATGATGGAATATACTCTCAAACTTGGAAACTCCGCAAGTTCACGAGTTAAAGTAACTAGACTATCAGCGAGCAAATTTTTCAGGAATGGCCACTAAATTAGAAATCACGGACTGAAACTCTTATGAGAGGTTGCAATGGTGAACAGTGTCGCGATATCTTAAAGACGAGCATTCTGACTGCTCCCGAACGACATAACCCATATAAAAGAGTTCGTATCAACTATGACCCCCCCCCCCCCTGACTGAACCGGGCCATGAAAAACTGCATTGCCAGGCGGCAAGTGTGTACAAAGCCTGAAAACGTAATTCAACTGAGGAGAACAGGTGCAATCACATATAGTCCAGGAGACCCATAATAAATTCCAACAGAAACAAAATCTATACGCCAAATGAAAGCCCGGAAAGTTCTATATAACATATCAAAAATCTAAGAGAATCCAAGGAGTAAAACTCCCCTAAAATGTAACATGGCTGCCAGAAAACAGCCTAATTTTTGGTATTATAGTATTTACTCCAAAAATATTAATTTTAGCCCCATAAATGAATAGAAGTTGAATATAAGGTAATATACTGCGGACAATATGGTACCCTCAGCCCGTCTCTAGCACTTTTAGTTCTTGAGATACAGCATGTCAGTACTTTTGCAATAAGGCAAAATTAAGGGAGGGTACCCCTAACAAGTCTTTTATTATTGGACCGATTTGAATTAAACTTTGTACAAATACCTATGTACAATCGAAAAAAATATGAGTTAGACTCGTGGGTTAGACCAAAGAGACTAGAATACAATGTTGTATTCTAAACTCTTTGGTTAGACCCGTAGCATAACGCTACGGGACGCTACCGATGATGACTCGACAGGTCAGAAGTAGGGTCTCTTTCTGTTGCCACTATCTATCAAATGCTAGCTCGGAAAGGTTCCGCAAGCGGAAGCAGCATCTGTCGCGGGAACGCCGGCATGCATGCGGCGGTAAAGCGACCTTTTTCCTTCCCACAGGCAGGAGGCGCAACGCCCCTGTAAACAAGCAGAAATCCATTTGATGAGGTTGTTTGATAGGCCTTAAAGCGTAATCTTGGAAAGCATATAATGGTGAGAGACGTTGTTAAAGACGTTAGAGAAATCCACTTTCAAAGCTTTCGATTGAGTAGGGGTTCATGCTGCTTAAACCGATGTACAATGTGTTGAAAACTAAGGGTAATAGGGCCGCGGTTGTCGACCTGAGAGGGCGGAACCCATGTTGGGAATCTGGCAGTTCCAAGGTCTCCGCAAGAAGAGGAAAGAGCAAACGTTCCAATATCTTGACAGCTGGGCAGAGATGGGATATCAGACGGTAAAATGCACTGTCAGAGAGGGGCTTGCTTGGTTAAGGAATGGATATACTGTTGGCGACCTTCCAGACTCTCGGCAGGTTTGCATGCGCCAAAGAGAGGTTGAAGAGAGTGGTTAAGAACCTTGGGAACCAAGATGCTGGATGCGTAGGAAGGTCAGACCATCTAGTCCGGCAGCTGAAGAGTTGCTCGAGGCTTGGATGGGGGCGCTTACTTGCTGGGGGGGTTAATAAACTCCTGGTCGTGGTCCAGAGGCAGCTTATAGATTCTTATTTTAAGAACCCAGTCCAGAAGCAGATATGTTGCCGGTCCCACGCCCATGAACTGTTTGCAGAAACTGCTTGCCGCTTCATTTGCAGAAGACAACTGAGTGCGCTGAAAGTGATGCACTGGTTAGGGGGCGGATTTGCGCTTACCCGACAAGTTACTGTGGAGACTCCATATCCGAAAGGGCTGGAATCTAGTAATCATTCTTCTGTGTCGACCCAAGCCATCCTGGTACAGGCCGACAGGACATTCGTGGTGCGGGCTTCGAGATCAGGGATACTGGCGTGATTGGAGTCTCGAGTGCGAAGCTCGTCCCGCTCCTGGATCAGAACCTTGTCTCATCAGAGAGAGCAGGAATAAATGACCGACGGCGTACCGCCAAGATGCAATGCTTAAACTATTCGAGTAGAGTTATTCGGAAGGATTTCTTGCCCAGCACGCAGGAGGTGGAGAGAAACGACTCCCGAGAGGTTTGTTACCTGAGCTCAGTGAAACTCTCCCAATTAGCCTCACTATAGTTAATGAACGTTTTTTTCGGGGAGTAGGGGCAGAAGATGGAAGGTGGTCAAGAAGAATCTTTTGCTTTTACCTTTGAGGATGATGTCATCATCCTGGGTGACATGAACTCCCATCATCTTTTCTAGTTGAGCTCCTTGGAGTGTTATGGCGTGATGACCGGGGGGGGGGGGGATTTGTCTGAGGCGCTCTGCTTCTACCTATTACTTGAAGATACACCAACACGGCTCCCTTCAGGGGAACGAAGGTCTTCGACCCATCTTTCAATCATTTCTGCGTTTCTGGTTCCTTCGGCTACATGGTCAACATGCATTAAGCTAAACTCTGAGCAATTGCCAGAATAACATATCGCGAGGCGAAGCGACCAGTCACGACTACAAAAAGAAAAAAGAAATTTCCGCAGCCGCAATGGCAAACCACAACCCAGAGGCATTCTATAAATTATGCAAGTGAAAGATGACTTAATAGAGAAACCATAGGTCCACTCAAAACCCCTGATGGTGAAATTGTAAATATCCTACGGGAGAAAGCTCCTATACTCAACGAACATTTCACCTCGAAATTTACAGTTGAAAATGTTACGAATATTTTGGTATCAGCACAGATGCCTTTAGACACCTGTGTCTTCACAAAGCGTGAGATCCTTTAAGAATTAATCCACCTGAATGTTCCACCTGAAAATGCAAATACACTGGCCCAAATAATCTTTTTAATCGTGTTCTGAGGTAAATGGTTGCAGTCATCACAGCCTATTGGTAATAGCTTTTCTTTAACGGGTTCAGTAGACACACAGTTGCTTTAGGAGTTTTACTAGGCAAAAGTTATAGAGACACTGACAAGCTATTACAAGTGAGTTCTTTTGAATAGCGACACTATGACACAATGTGCCAACGGCTGGTAGATTTAGTACAATATCGGCGAATACACAAATATAGTGACAGCAACAATTTCTGGGCAAGCTGGTGTTTCAAAGACACAGACCCTTCAGCCGGGCTTCTTCGATACCGGCCTGTAGCTGCAGAAGAATTAGCAAGAGTGCTGCGGAGAGCAGGGCTTTTATAGTGTGATCGAGGGCCAGGGAACGGTGGTCCAGTCACCCGACCTCTTGAACCTAGGCAGCTGGGAGTGCCAACGTTACTTTAAAATTATCTAAGTTTTTACTCTTTGTCGACTTTGATCAAGGATAATCCTTGAAAGGCCAGGATATACGATGGGTTGGCATTTAATAGAAAAACTTTCTACCAGTGTCCATGACTAACTTCGCATTAACTCTAGTAGTTTATGGCTACAGGTTAGATTAACATTTTAAGTTTAGTGGTAGCACAAGGAGGCTAAGCTAAATAAATGTGGCGGCGACCATGTGGCAATTTCCAGCAGGGAAGGGCAGGTGAAAGCTGGCTGAACTGCAGCAGAACGGTGAGGCCCAAGGGTGACCGCAGAGGATGGCCTCTTGGAGTGGGGCCTTGGTGGCCTCTTGGTGTGGGCCCCTCAGAGGTGGCATGTTGTAGCTTAACACAGCCCCACATATTGAACCTGTCTCTCAGCATAGGAGAAGTGCCACAGGATTGAAAATTCGTTAATGTGACCCCAACGAATTGTCGAACAATTGTCGACCAATCAGCATTACCTCCGTTTTCAGCAAAATCAACAAACGCCTCCCAAAGAGGCGTATCTCTGATCACCTGAGGATGCACCATCTCATTCTTTATACTCAGCACGGCTTTCGAAATAGGAGAAGCTGGATAACTAACTTCCAAAACTTCTGTTCGAAAGTTATAGAAATCAGAGATAGAGAAGAGAAACGCGCTTACGACTACTTCCAAAAGGCATTTGACAGAGTCTCCCGTCAATGGTTGATGGAAAAAATGGAAGTACATGACATCCAGGTAGACCCTTCACGCTGAATCTGACCATGGCGCACTTGTCGGCAACAACGAGTGAATGAGAGACGAGCGACTAGATGCCGATCGCATCTGGCGTTACACAAGATAGAGTGCTTGGCCCACTTCGGTTCATAATTTACATCAATGACCTTGATCTTAACATCCACAGTAAAATCAGTAAATTTGTAGATGGCATTAAACTCTGTCACCCTGCCGTATCGGCCAGGAATAGAATCGAACTCCAAGACTATGAATTCCTCATGGAATTGACTGAAACGTGGCTGAGCTTTAATAAATATTATTAAGAAAAATACTCCAGACTGACGAAGTGAAAGCGGAGGGAACTCCATAAGGTAAATTATTTACGATTTTCGCTGCCCGGATCCAGATTTATCAAGCTACTTACAATGTTGTAAGTCGCCAGTTTGCTTGCATCTCGACTTACTGTATTTTAACTTCGGCCAGATTTATCAAGCGACTGACGTGTCGTAACTTGCGTACCTAGTACCTCGAATCACTACGCGGTTGTGGAAAGAAAAACTTTTTTCCTGCAAAAAAAAATAGGGGAGACAAGCTAGAGAATCTTCTAAAGTATGTTACATATATTTGCTAGACCTTGGGAATACTTACCAGAGCTTACAACACTATAGTAAAATGATTTTAGGAAGTCCATTGTGGGCATTCCCAGATGGGTATATGACGTCACGCCAATTATGCCAAGTGGTTATTAGTACATGATTTCACTGGTAATATGACACCTTCTCTACGGCTGTACCATGCTTTGGTTAATGTCCTAAATGCATTTACACAAGCGTGTATCGTAAAATGTGTTACAGTTTTCCATTTAGCCACTATGTTCTACAATCAATATGACATGTGCCATAGCTTTCTTGCAACGTGCCAAGTTCTGCACACATCGCTTTTGTGAGATATGAGGGAAGTCAATCAGTCGTCCCATAACATTGTGTACCTGATGAAACTTAGGCCAATCAAAATTACAAGTTTACAAAATTCTGGAGAGAAATGATATCGCCACTAGGTAGCGGAGTGAAACCATCTACAGGGAAAAATATTCGTCTGATTATTCCTCATGCTTGGACGATAATGGTTTTGCACAGAGCTAATATTCCAAGCTAAACACGACGGAGCCATCATCATCAGATGAATGCCACACTTTTCGAAGAAAGGTTTCGAAAGCAAGTACTTCCAAAATTTTCACCTAACTCGGTAATTGTGGACAACGCATCTTATCACTCCATGCAGCTTGAAAGAAGGCCTACTACATACATAATGGAGGAATGCAGATTTACCTCCAGAGAACGCTACCAAAGCGCAATTGCAGGAGCTTGCAAAGAAGATGAATCAAATGACTACCAACGTAATTGATGAAATTGCAGAAGAAGCAGTGCATCGATTTTTGAAATTACCTCCTTACCATAGTCATTACCATCCAACTGAGCTCATATGGGAGCAGGTGAAGATCGTCACGTAGCCAAAAAACAACACGTTCAAAATGGGTGACCTTAGAGTTCTGGTGAGAGAATCTCTCAGTCTTAAAACACCGCGTAAGTGGATGGAACCAGTACGACATGCAAAACAATAATTGCAACGTGAAGATGGTAAATGAAACATAGCAGCAGAAAGGTTCGCTGAGTCATTCGTAATCAATATAAGAGAGTCTTTTGATTCAGAGTGCAGTGATTAATTACAGTCAGTGAATAGAGGAATAGATTTACTGAGGAAACCTCTTCAAAAAACGAGCCCCAAGACTTCTACTTCAAGTTGGAGAGAAAATAAGTCAAACCTTCATATGATATTCAATACACGCGTACACACACACACACACATATAATCTCTTTTATGAATACACCTTGGTATCAACGAATATTTCAATAAGTTCATATATATGTGTATGTTCATGGGAAAATTGATTAAATGCGCATCAATATCCGTGCAAGGTGTTCACTGCATCTGCTATCACTCTTATCAACGTTCCTAGTAAAACCTATACCCATAGAATAAATGTTACATCCACTTCCTAACCTATGTTGTCTTTGCTATTTCAAAATTTTCAATAAAGTCCACCTGAACTAGGGTTCGTTTTCTATTCTTCTGATTGAAAACACGCATGCTGGAAAATTTGTGGCAGTTTATGGCACCGTGGCAGTCACGCCCTTTGCGTAAAGCGATCGTTCATTGGCTGTAGTAGTGAGCTGTCACTTACAGTCATAAGGCAGATAAACTGCAACCTTGTATCGTGAATGTAAAATACAACATTGCAAGTCTTACAAAATTGTAACGTTAGCAAATCTGGGCCCAGGTAAACATTTACTGTAGTATATAATACGTAGATTTTTCAAACAGTAACTTTTATTTTGGCGATTCTATTCCTCAATGTATATCTAGATATGTTTCATACCATATTAAAGCTCACATCTTTCGTATAATAAACTGTAAGCTGTGTTTTGTATCTTGCCGATTCCTAGTTCCTTAGTAGGTCACTATGTTTCTATATCAAAAATATATGCACCGTAAAAGATGATACTTAAACTGAGGGAAAAAAAGAAAATCAAGCACAGAGATAAGTACTAGCCATACACCTTTCTTCATCAAATATCCGTAATAAACCATCCTGTTTTAAGCTTCTGCTTATTCATAAATTTTCCATGCACAGGGTGTTTTGCAGTTCTGGCATAATTATGTTGAGCTTTTCTCCCTACAAGGCTTGCTTTTTTAGACATTAATCTTCAAATTCCCTGTCCATTCTCACTCGTTATCACCATGAACCCTCCCGCCGCCTGCAGCTCGTACTCGTCTCAAATTAACGCCGTCAGCGCCATGACGTGGGAAGGCTTCTTCAAGGACTCGAAATTTGTGGCGAGAATGAACGAAAAGAGGCGCCCTCTGGTCAACGTGGTGGTCGGTAAGTGCTGGCTACTATGCTTTTGTTCTTGCTGCAAGAAAAAAATTATCGTACTCACTATAAACAAAATTATCTCGTGCTAACATATCTTGAGCGTGTTTGTGAATGTGCATGATCCGAAAGGGCTATAGGATGGCAGCAAAATCCAACGTGTATCTCGTATTTCTGAATGAAAATGTAGGTGGCCAAAGCATCTGCACACTATTGTGCAGTTATACAACGTAGATGCAACGTGAGGTACCTCTTTTCTAGTCTAACTTCTAAATTGAAACGCCTATAGCCATCATACCTTTTGTTTGCAATAATTTATGCATGAACTGGCGTTATTACTTCCAACTCTGCACCAACAAATTTCTATAACGTTTTAGCAGTGACCTACCGCATCATGGTCTTCTCAATAACATGTACAAGCTCGGACATGAAGTCTAACGTACAGTATATACCCAGTGCAAACCTTCATGCCGTATTTGAAAATCCGTCCCTGTCGTCTCGTATTTCGTTGATGAAATTATGAAATGAAAATAAATCATTTTCATCGAGGTACTAGATACTAGATGCTTCCCCGTCAAAAGTTTGTATATTAAAGTACCTACGAGAAACGAGAACAGTATCAGCAATTGAAGACATAACATCTATTTACCTAACTTTTATTGGCTCAGCAATCCTGCTCTTTTGGCAAACTTCAACGAGTCGAAATTTCCCAATGTAGGAAGATCGTAAATGATGCATGTTTTCACAGGGCTAAATGACTTTGAGAAGCTAAAAAATCAGTTTTATTGTCAGTCGCGGATCAGTGAATTATATTTTATACCGTTAAATACAGCAATGCATGAGGTAATCACCCAACGAAGCGATAGACATGAGAACTACAACTTCTCTTTATGCACACCGCATTCGTATCCATTCGCTCAACAATAACTTCCGTTAGCCTATTGTAATGTGAGGTGACACCTATTTTCCTTTATAACACTTCTGCACAACATTAAGTTACAAGCTAATAGAATTACTCCGTATACAATCCTATTAAATGCATTGAAGACTAGAGCACTCTGAGAGCGCATACCTCCGCCAAGTGAGCCAACGGTAGCAAAAATTCAAATTGGCTCTGAAACCATAATTTTCTTTGCATAAACTCCAAAATCTAATCATTTGTGCCTT
>LQNS02277217.1:15346710-15357502 GCA_001587735.2 Parhyale hawaiensis
TCAGATAGCTCTGAAAATTACTGACAATGTTCCTCAACGTGTCTTTTCTGACTTGAATCGAAAAAAAAAAAAAGTTGAAAAAGTCGGTTGCCCCCTTCGAGAGTCCCCTTAACTTCGTTTTTTGAACTGAAGCCTTATTTACACCTCATATTCAGTTCACAATGCCCTTCACAGAGCGTATTTAAACGCATCACCAAATTTTTTCGACTCGGTTCATATTTAATCTCCCGCTCCTAACTGGCCAGCTACTTGAGCTGCACCCACAAACAAAACACGGTAAAATGTTGTGGTCAAATACAGAAAGTTCGAGCAATAACTGTTACTGTGGTGTCTCTCATGTGCAGAATATAACGCTGCTTTTATTTGTTGGTAAGGATCAAGAACCCAACCTGCGAAGGCTTGAGGTCCCACACTCAAATACTTCGGCTCGTCGATGTGGCGCCATTCAGCTACATGCGGTCATGGCTAAGTTTTATCTTAGTGCCATTGAGTCCTCCCGTTACACTCTTTGCTTCCTGGGCTTGCGGGACTAGTACTCAATTTACCCAGTATACAGGTTGCTAGCACATGAATCCCTGTGTACAGTATGTATCAATAAGTAGGACTAAAATTTCTAACGTCACTTGTATACCTTTCTTTATTGACATAATACCTAAATACTTTGCTACCACTTCTTCAACTGATACATAGCTGGCGTAATAGTAATAGTCCATAGAGGGCCAGAGCATAAATCCCGGCCGTCTACTGCCAGCTGTCTGCTTTGATCTGATTTAAAGTACGAAGATTAAAGATGTGTAGAAATCGGTTTACTTTTCATTAAACGCATTCCACAACTCATACAAGTCAACTCTCTTCCTACCTGAGGCACTCAGCTAAAGAATCTATGGGGAAATTCTGATACACTGCAGCACTGTCTGTGGAGATTCTGTGAACAGTGTCACAAGGATTGACCCAGGTTATCCCCAAAGATAAGCACAGTGCAGAATCTCATCAAGCGAAAAAGGTAGTGAGGAAATAGAATGCTAGAGGGGGAATGGGAGATCACTAGTTTTTATCTAAGTAGGAAAATACCGCAGTGACATTCTACTATTTCATCTTTACTTCTTCAACTCACCATAGTGTTAGAGACTGTAAGTTGTTCCTTCTGGGATATCGGCTAATTTTAATTCTCGGGAATGTAAATGATTCCCGGTATTTTGTTTAACACCGGAGAATAATTATTCTGTCACTTTATTTGCTGGCCTTGCAAGCATACCTGATCGGCTTGCAAGCTTGGCTTGTAGCATGGCTCGCAAGCCAGTTGTGGCTATGCTGGCATCTCAGTTCCCAGTTGACTGTACGGATGATGGTGAACCGCCGGAAACTTGCTGCTGCCATGCTACTGCTCAGGCGAAGGCGCCAAAAACGAAGTGTGTGGGTGAAGCCGCTGTTGCGCAAAGAGCAGACAGAGTACCGATCACTAGTGCACTAGTGGGCCCACATTTCTGCTATGACTTTTGGCTTCTTGTGGTCAGGATGGTGTTTGTCCAGAGCCTGGCACGATTGCCATCGCCGATTATACGATGGAACATCGCAAAAATCGATCGGTGATAGCGATGGTCCGATGGAAATCTTATCAAAAATCGGCGATGGCCATTTTTCAATCGGCGATGGTCCGATGAAATAACTGAACATGCCATCAGCGATGGCATACTATGGGCATCGTCATCGGTTGTACTTCCGATGCCGATGAAATAAGGCTAAAACTACAGAAAAACAGCCTTACGAGTTTGAATCATTCCTTTTTTACTAACATTAAAACAAAGAGGGGGTTATGAAGTTTATTTTAATACATTTCCCAGATCTAACAATGTCAGTTAATTACCTGGGCCTTACGTTTCGCTCCTTTTATCAGCTAGGGATAGTATTACTGGTTTGAAAATCGCACACAGGCCGAGGTTATAAGAGATGCTGCTTTTATGCAGTATTTGTGGTCTGAGATGTTTGCATTTTTAAAATGTGTTAATGCGATGGCCCATCGCCGATTGTGACGCCCTACGATGGCCATCGCCGACAGTTATTTCATCGTAGGTCATCGCCGATTAAAATTGGCGATTTTTGGTTCCGATGCCGATGGAGCGATGGTATTGCCATCGCCATCGTAAGAACAATGGCGATGGCCATCGCACCATCGATTTTACCATCGTAACATAATCGGAGATGCCGACCTCTGTGTTTGTCCCAAATCGCGATGAATTTTGCCACCTCTTCACACATGAGTTCAAACTGTTTCCTGTCAACTACCACTTTTTGGCGCCATTAACAACAGAAATATCACTGCAATAATATAAATTTATCACCTGAAATTAAGCAAGACTGATGTGGCTACCAGTAAAGAATAAAATGCTTTATTTTTTGCTGGCCGCTACCTGAAGGGTACAAGCACACAGCAGGGAATAAAATTTTTTGCTAGGAGCGCGTCGATGATCGGCCACCAGCCTAAAAAATTGAGCTGCCAGCACAATTTTGAGCTGCAAACGTGTTTATTGGCTGCCAGCCACATTTTTTGCTTCCAGCTCATCAAGTGGGAATCGGCCTTTAAACACATGCATAAACGAAACTATCGAGTAAGAGAAAAATATTTGTTCATTCAATTTGATGTAGAACATTTTACTGCTTTGAGACATGAGTCTTTTGTGTACGGTGGAATATGCGTTTACACAAATTTAAGAATTTAAGTGTATGCATCAATATGTGCTTCTGAATTTGTTTTGACTAAAAAGAAGCAATTATAGAACGATGGAGTTATACTAAGTTGAGCTCTTAAAGTAATAAGGTAAAGTCAACTTAGACCACACCCTTACCTGGGAAACCCACATGCACTGGTTTGTGCCGCGGGTATAGGCCCAGATGAGTAAGTGTAGTCGCAGTCGCCCTTGGGTCCCCAAGAACTATGGCGCCAATTTGACGGAAGGAACAAATAACCCGAGACCCCCACCCCCCTCATCTCTGAGAAGAGCAGTTCCACCACGGTACCGTGCATGGACACACAACTGCCGAGTCAGCACACCAAGATCTGCAAAGAGCTCACGCGCCAGGCCGGGTATCGAACCGGCGAGCGATACAAGGTGTTAGAGCAGAGAACGGAAGCATGCTGCTACCGTGGTGACACTGAGAAAGAAAGCAACAAAATATGCGTCTGCTATCACGCAGCACGTCCAACCCATACAAGCATTGCCGCCGAATGTCGTTTAATCTCACTGTTTGTGTTAACAATTCAGTCACACCAGAGAAGCCCTGGAGGATAAAACATTAATTATGCTTAAATTTACATTTTGACTGTGAACACGCTATATACAAAATGCTGTTAGATATCTCACCGTTTTAGGGAGTGTCGAACGAGCACTGAAGAACAGAACAGTAGGGACGGTCGTTTATATTGTTTTGCTGTGGGTCGCCATGAGCGTTCCAAGTTGACATTAAATATATCTTACGTAGACTTAATATAAACTACTGCTCTGTTGGTAATGCATTAGTACAAAAGGGAGCATGATATTCATGCCTACTCATATGTCAATTGATCATATTTTCCTTTGTCAAATGAAAAACAACAAACCTATAGATTTCGCCGGATCCCGGGAATTCCCGTGATGTTTCTTCCAAAAGCTCGGGATTGCGGAATCTCTATTTAGTACCGGGTGAAAACCCTAATTGTGAGGGGGTGGGTGGGTGCAGTTGCTCTGAGACATCTTTCAAACCCTAAACTTTTATTTTAATTGAGGTCAATCATGACTGAAACAGTGTCAGAAAGAGGGCCCTTTTGAGTATCTGAAATGGCAAATGTAGCTGATAGTCAGGGAGTGTGTCTGGCAAGAATGTCGTTGTACTTAGGTTAATGTAACCTTGAATACAAAATTCATTATTACGCGGTATTTTTCGTATTCTACCTACCGGTACGCCAAATTTACCAGAGCTATGGGTAAGGTCAACTTTTGAGTGCGTCTGGAAGGCATAATTAAAACTGTGGATAACTTAATATAAAGAGGAGAACCCTAGAACCCTAGAAATCAATCAATAACTTTGAAATGTGGATAACTTGTCTGGTATTGCCCATTCTACACTCTTTGAGATGTAACAAAGAAGTTAAAGTTTGTCTTAAGTGGTACAAATGTTTTATCTAACAAAAATTTTGAGAGTCTAGCGGGCGTCTGGCATGCAGAGATTTTAATTTCATCTGGTGCGATCCAGTTTTATCCTCCTGGATCTTGCGTGTTTCAAATTGTAACGGTGCTTCTGACAGGCGTGATCACAGGACTACTAGGGATCACATCGGGGCTGCTGGCTACCCAACTGGGTGGGCTGTTCGCGATGTGCCGGACATTCCTGAGCATGTTCCAGTCTCCTCTGTTGGGTCTCTTCATCCTCGGCATGACGTGCCCTTTTGCTAACAAAGTCGTGAGTATATCAGACGATATTTTATCAAACGAAACATCTCGGCTAGTGGTAGCGACTTCACCCACTACGGTGATAATACAGCTTCGGTTAATGATGAAATCTGGGTAATTATGCGTCTAGAGTAACTATGCAAATTGCCAGTAATGAAACAGTTGCGTGTGCGTTACCAACTACAACTGCAATGATGGTCTCAGCCTCTGGCCAGTGATTTTTTCTACCATTGCCACTGGAAACTACAACACAGATTTTCATGCATAAATTTTCAATTTTATCTGCTAACTTGCGGTAACTATAGTCAAACCAGCCTAATTAAGCAGTCCTTTTGGGACTTGCTGAATTGAACGCAGCAGTGCCAAATCTAATATACTGTATTAATTGATGCACTTAGAGTATTCGAATATAAATATAATTTTATCGATTGAGACAAGTTATACCTCGAGTTTATGTGAGATTTGGCAAAGTTCTTAGCCACGCCCATCGGACTACTTACGCTGGTTTGACTATAGGTGCTTCGCGCCAATTCTGTAAATGGAATGTCAGAAAACAAGACATTCTTCACTATATGTCAATATTGAATTAGATTTTGGCTGTAGTGATGATCTGAGAGCAGTCGTAAATATGAGAGCTCGCAGCATATTTCTCATTCATTAGTGAATATTTAAGTAATCATTAGAATATAATACTTGGGTTACATATCTATTTCCTTGTATACTAGTGAATCTCGCTGTCAAAAATGACAGCAAAAGAATATCCATTGTTCGCGGCCGTGGCTAATATTCTGTACCGCTAGAATAAATTTAATTTGACAGAAGCGATACAGAGATACTCTGAGTAATGAGTCCCCCGTGTCTCAGACGTAGCAGAGATACGAGACCTTATTTTGAGTTCAAGTGTGAAGACAATCAGCGTATCATCCTCAATATATTGACTACTGAAGTCTGTGCTCTTGTAAGCCATGTTCTTTTGCCATACCTTTAAAGATCATTCGGACAAGGCCCAGGTGGCGTTAGTCATGGCACCGTCGCTGGAAACAATGGCACAAGTTTTGATGAAAAATATTAATGAATGTAAGCTATGCCATCGAAATGAAATCCATGTTTGCTATCTCCAAAACGTACGTACAATCTATTATTCCAAGTTAAAGGCAGGACGTCCGGCATGTTTAAATACATAGTTGAGCCTATCATCAAATTCAAGCCAATATTTCCTCTGGCTAAAAAAGTGCTTAAAAATCATGGCCTCTTCTGACTGAGGTGACCAGCCACACTTACAAGGTTGGATTTATTACAAAATTTAATTGAATGCCTAGAATTTAATATCGCCAAAGGTGATTGTGGATATAGAGACCATGCCCTTCGTCATTACCCATTATTGATGTGCTTTCTCACGGAATTACCATGTACCCGACGCAGGGCAGCACTATCGGGTACACAACATCGCTGGCAGTGAACCTTTGGATCACCATTGGGGCTGCACTGTACGGTCCCACAGCCCCGACCCTCCCCTTCGATGACTCGGGGTGCAACGTCACCACCACTACAGCACCCACCTCTTATGCTTCTGCTACCACTCTCTGCACCACTGATGAATGGTATTGGTATACGTTCTCATTTTATTCTACTTTTTTTAGATAATGCGCTACGTAGAGCAAACAGGAACAAAGTGATGTTTTTTCGTCGTAAGGTAAGAATACCTGACAATGGAAAGTATTTTTTATAATTGAGTGCAAAGAAACTATGTTGCTGCTCCAGTAAAGAAACTGAAATCGATTTTTGATGTAATTTTCGAAAAAGACTTTAAAATATTTAATTGGCTTTTTGACATTGAAGAAAATAAATTGACATTTTTTTTACTTTAAGATCCTCTGAAAAATGGAAAATGTCGTTACTTTTGCAGCAAAAAAAAGGACTCCATGATCTTTTCTTGTATGTACTTCAAAACACAGTGTCCTCAGAATTCATAATAGTTTCTTTTACTTTACGTCATCCAATGACGATATTTGCTCTCCAGGGACGGAGGAAGTGACGTGTTCCCCCTGTACGCCGTGTCTTACATGCTTTATTCCTTCATTGGAGTCTCAGTGATGGTTTTCGTAGGGGCAGTGGCCTCTCTTGTTACCGGTGAGTGCCTTCCCTCGTCCTGCTCGTCTCAAGTGTATTGTTTCCGCTTGTGTATGAATTGGAACCTAGTGAACGGTAGAATTCTTCCTTGGGCGGTATGAACGCCACCTACCGCATTTTTAAATAGCATATTTCCGAGAAATTTTAATATTGATTCTGTTACTGAGACATCTAAATGCAATGGACTAATAACAAATCAACACTCTGCATACATTTTCGATTGCCGACTGCCGTTCTATTTGCTGTGTAGTTGACTGTGTATGCCGGTCGAACTTATCGGTGCCCAACTTCCATGACGTCCCGTCATGATCATTGGATTCGCCTCATGCGATCTCGTTTCAGTCGTTAGGATTGAATCTTTGGCCACCTGAAGTGCTACCGGTTTGCAATTAACGCCTTGAACTCGATCCAGAATGGGGATTCCTACACTCACGACTGAAGCTTCAGACGTGTTCCGTTTAAATAATCTCGAAGTAATAGGACCAAATGAACACATTCTAATTTCCGCAAAAGTTAGATGGCTCATAAATGCAACTACGGTAGATAATACAATGCGGTCGCAATGATAGGGATGCTGCTAGGTATGTGTTATGAATTTCTGACGTGCTCTTTATCGTCGGCAGCCCTAAATATAAAATATAAATTTTTTAGTATCGGAATTAACACACTATATACTTCTTTCAATAATCCGGTGCCGTTTCCGGCGGTCAAATTAAATTTTTGGGAGTCTTATTTCAGGTAAATTCAGAGTTACATTGCTCTGCTGTAAAAAATTAGACTTCTGGCAGAGGTTTCAGAGATGACTCTTAAAGTCCTTTGAAGTTAGTATATGGTGGAAATGTTACGTAACTTGTAAGAAGTATTTCTCTTGGGTAAAAAATGTTGCTAGAGAACAGTTTCCGTCGGTGAAGAATTAACTTATTAATGTACTTCAAAGGTGATAATATTATGTTGTTTTCTGTCTTGTTATACATTTTGAACAACTACATGACTCATCTCGTCTAAGCTTAACCGTCTTCACATTTTTTTTTTTTTTTTTTTTTTTTACAAATAGCACTGCTTCATGGAGATAAATCTTTGAACACATTTTCTGGGGGCACTATCCTATTTTTACCCATTGCAATATATGGTAGGTGCTCTAGGCTAAGCAGGAGAGATTGCTTCCCTGGATATCTTCGACCGGTCACCAAAATTAGGCCTTCCAGGCATAACTTGTACAAAACTTCACCTAGATACGCTACGCTGGCTTCAATCCGCTGAGTTGAGTTTCAGGCATTGACCATCAATAGGTTTCCCTTGGAACTTCCAGAACTCAATGTTGCTCCATAAAACAGAATTTAGAGCAGGCTCAAAAATAATTATGTAGCTCCTAAGACTTACAACAATATTCGAAATGGCGAAGACAAAGCTTCTATTTGACGTTTCGGAAGCCAAGCCCAGAAGGGTTAAGTTTGGCACCCAATCGAAAATGTGAACATGTCTCATGTTTTGCTTGCTCAAGATATAAATTGATTGGCAATAGCTGGGCATATAATATTTCCAGGTAATTAACTATAACGAGATCCTTAGAGTTTTTTATTAAACGTTCAAAACCATGCTCCACTGGCTGGTTAAGCTGCTCTGCACAACTCCTAACACCATAATTACCTAAGAGCCTAATTTTGACGTACCCGAAATTGAAAAAATAGGTGGTTAGGAAAACCAGACCTACCCTCACCTAACCTACCCGAAGTTATGCAGGGTTCTTTTCCAACTTACCCGAAATTAGTTCGGGTTTTCCAACAATAGGGCCTAAAGTGTGGGGTCATTGGGTACGTGTAATCTTTAGGTGAGCGGTGAGGTAACTGATTCTCCTCTTCACTGATGAAACCCCTGGGCATTACCCGGTCTCTTCTACTAAATAATGTCTTTCTAGATATTGTTGCATATTTCTCGATTTCTTACCTTCATTGCGCTATAATTAAAGAGTTCATGCATCATATATCGTGCTACACGGTTTCTCATGTGATCAGCTGCACCATCGGACTTGGCTCACGGTCTTGCATAGTCTTTTGTGCACTACAAATAATAGATTGGTTTAGTCGATGGATGTATGCAGCTGGGTTTCAAGAAACAGTAAGATTCTTTAGCAATATTTTACACGTTGTAGCAAACGTGTTGTGGTCGTGGCAGTAGTCCGGTAACATTTTAGAAGGCGTGACCATCAAATATTGTTGTTTTATCAGTTAGTCTACCATTGACCATGCTAGTTTGTGATAATAGCTGTTGTTGTTTTGATGGACGAAATGCAATGCTTCTTTTAATTAGAATGATTGTTTAATATGACTTGAAAGGAAGCTTTTACGAAACTATCCCGTGAAAAGATTCTTTTATCCTGTAGTGCATGAGATGTAATTTTTATACCGAACGTCAGTAGAATGCAGTCGCGCTCCATAAGTGAGTATCACTTTTAGATGGGTGCATTCTCGTTTTTATGTATACATATTTTATTCTGTCTTTCTGTACTGTATTGTGAGAAAAATAAAGGTGTTAAGGTGTTAGGTGAGCGGTGAGGTAAATGATCCTCCTCTTCACTGATGTTAGGTGAGCGGTGAGGTAACTGATCCTCCTGTTCACTGATGTTAGGTGAGCGGTGAGGTAAATGATCCTCCTCTTCACTGATGTTAGGTGTGCGGTGAGGTAACTGATCCTCCTCCACACTGATATAAACACAACCTGCGCAGGCCCGTGGAGCTGTGACTACGCCGGCGAGCACTACGTCCAGCGCAGCTTCTGGAAGCTCCAGCGGCTTTGGGAACGCAAGTATGGCGTCCCTGCCACACCTACCAAGACTGAGCACTAATTAAAACTCTAAAATGAAGCCGAATGTGTATTTACTAATAGAAGCCGGTACCTGTGGAACTTTCACTGAACGCAAGTATTGTTCACTGTTTATGCCTCGACGCGGAGCTATTATAGCTTGAAGTGCGAATGTATTCCAGTCTAAGGTAGCCATCATATCTGTGGCTTGCAAAAAGTAACTTGAAGCAGACGTCTGTTCAGTGTTGCCAATTTAGCACTTTTACTGCTAAATTTAGGCTTCTATTAGCGATTTCACATGAAAACTATGGATCTAGCACTTAGCAAAAAACAAAAACTGCATCAAAACAGACCATGTACCAGCATTTTTTGGCATTTTATCTATTTTGGTTGCTTTGAAAATCGAGATAAATGTTTGAACATTTTGTCGCATGCTACTCGAAAATCTCACTACCCTTCCGTTCACGCTTATCGAAACCTGCTAGCCTTGCGGAGGTTCTGATATAAGACAAAAGTTGTGATGCGTAGTAGCTAAAACTGATACTTACAATTACCAGTTATGAGTATTCACGCTTTTCTTTGAACTGCATGCTACTAGTTATTTAATACAGCACTCTTCAACTGAAATCGTGTCATTTAAATAAAAGAAATGAAGGTATGAGTTCAAATTCACCTCTGAAGCATTTATTTATCTAATAGACTTACGGAATTCTGCAAAGAATAGACCGACCTGCTGGAAAATTTTAAGGTGTTTGCTTGATATTTTGACTACTAATAATTCTAGCACTAGAATGGATATGGTATTTAGCAATAAGGATATCGCAGAAAATAAAACGAATAAAATAAATCCGAAAATCTATTTCTATATGCTCACAAAAATCTGGAAAAGATCACATATGCTACATTAACTTCGAAAATTAATGAAATTTTTCAACCAATTAAAACAACATTCTTTTATGCTCCTAAAAAAGCTAAAAAAAGGGAATATGCTGCCTCACTACAGTCCTTGTATTATTATAAAATGTCATTCAAATGTTCTTTTTAAAGTATTTTAAAAAATACTGTCCTGATTATTATTTTCTGTATGTATAGACTGGATTATTACTGTTTAGAATTTTTCTTCAAAAGTTCGCGTAAAATTGCGAATTTCATTTGGCAACGCTGTTCTTGCTATTTTCCATGCCCCATCACTCACAAATAATTTTACTCATGTCAAATGATGAAAGCTTTACGTGCAGACGAAGGGATGGATGGCTGGAACCACAATTATGCAATATACATGTGCACATAATCCTATCCCTATTAAAAATTTCGGTCGTGTTTCCGCAGTTTTTGAGGCGTCATTGGTAGTAAACGGTAGGAATTCGGCAAAGAGGCCCCAATTCCCGAGAGTTACCCGGGGCCTGCGGTGGCTCTCCGGAAAATACCGTAGCCTTACG
>LQNS02277217.1:15390177-15414911 GCA_001587735.2 Parhyale hawaiensis
ATCACTTTCAATGGAGCTTGAGAGGACAACCAGAGCCTCCAACCTGGGCTAAATTCCGCCTATCTATTTCATTAAGAGCGTGACACCGAACACACAAATATATTTATAAACACTCGACGGTCATTCTTAGTATTAGATTAGATACTGTATTAAATACAAATGTAGCCAGCCAACGAAAACAACTGTACAATAAGCGCAGACAACTTTAGGAATTTCTACAAACTTCAGCTTTTCTAGCACTATGAGTGTTTTGGGATTTTCGGGTATTTTTAGGCACTTTTGACACATTAACCATCCTGGGCATTGGATGCACTTTATGGATTTCATCATTTATGACAACTTAAGCAATTTGGGCAATTCTGCCCGGCAGAAGCCGGACAAGAAAAAATGGAAATATTTTCATAAATAAGTATGAATTGACCATTACTTAACAGTTTTGATTGTACAACATAATTGATATGCTGCATATGACTATCTGGCATAAGATAAATACACTAGCAATTTTTTGACTTAAATCTGTAAATAACTAATTACTGTATCATAACAATCATGCAACTATAGGCCCCACTTTGTTCGATTAACTGAATTAAAAAAAAATTATCTGTACACAGGGCGGTGTTCGGGCAGTTGTGTACACAGACGTGTTCCAACTCATCATCATGATGGGTGGCATCATCATGGTGATGTGGGTGGCAACGGCAGCAGCGGGAGGCATGGCGGCGGTGTGGCAGATCAACGATGCGCATGGCAGGGTGGAATTTTTCAAGTAAGTCACAGTAATGAGTCAATAAGGTTCTTCAACTTGATCGTAACCCCATAGGGTCTAGCGCCTTTTGTTGATGACAGTAGAAACAGTTCTAAGCTACTGAGAAATTGAAATCTTATTTGCTCATTATATGCTTATCTGAGCGCGAAAATCCGAGGACGAGACCCAGAAGTTTACGTCCAGGAATTCGTCTTGGCGTATGCTGCGTTTCGAAGATAGCTACAATAGTATTTTGCTCAAGCAGTTAAGGATTTGCCAAGGAAAGAAAATATCGACTGAAATTTACTTATCTGAGTCCAAGGGGATACGCTCACGATAATTCCAACGTTCTGCAGTCTTACTGTTGATTCACACGCGCGATGCAAGTGAACGCTCGCGACTCTAGTGCTGCGAGACATGTAAAAACTTTTTCCGGTGTTGCGGTAAATATGTAGTGGTATTTAGCAAATAAGTTGCAAATCTATTCAAATTTACGATACCGCTAGATGACATTGATGAATTCAGAAAAAACAATCAATATTACAAATATTGAAGAAACTAATCTAAATTGCTAAGCTAACTGATTTGGTTAACATTTCATCACACAACTGTTGGTCCCATGAGACTTTTTAAAATACTTGCCATCAATTGCCTTGGGAAGCATCGCTGGTAACTTTCGAATATTTCTTTCAGTTGTATAACCCACTGAACCTCAGCGAACTGCGCAGTATGCTGCTGTTTTCATTGCCTAGTAACTTGCGAACATAAACAGTACGTTGGCTTAAGTCTCTCGGGCGCTGAGCACAAAATTGGCCTGCTGAACGACTCCGAAAACTCAAGCATATTGAAATATTTTGATAGCGATGGGCCTTAGCTTTCATTTTAAGAAATATTTAAATAAAAACTTCTCTCCATTTAACATCATTGGCTTATTTTAACAAATAAATTTAGAAAAAAAAAACATACCACAAGCTGGC
This sequence comes from Parhyale hawaiensis, assembly GCA_001587735.2. Classification (NCBI taxonomy): domain Eukaryota; kingdom Metazoa; phylum Arthropoda; class Malacostraca; order Amphipoda; family Hyalidae; genus Parhyale; species Parhyale hawaiensis. The sequence continues at coordinate 15,391,900 of LQNS02277217.1, forward strand.
GTGAGACGAAATCAGGAACTTGATCCATCCGCTAGAGCAGTGGTTTTCAACTTTTTTTAAGCCTGACACCCTTAGAAAACTTCAAATATATTCACGCAGCACCTACTAATGAGAACCTCATATGATGACGGAAGGAATGAAATTTTTACTCAATCTGTGAAGCAACATTTCAAAATTAATCTTACTAATTTCCATAATCTAAGATTTCACACCTCCAACGAGGTCATTTCGCACTCCTGTGTAGGAACCCCTGCAGTCTAGCGTGCGGAAAACCACTGTCTCAGTAGCATCACGCCTCACTGACACAATTGTCTGACGTTTCTAGTATTGTGAGAGAAAGACACACGTGTGAACTCATCTCTAGGTGTCAATTAACTTCGTCAGCTCAATCGGCACTTCAAACTCCAATCGATGCTGGAACAGAATTTAATGCCAGGGACAGTGTTCTGCCCTGTATATATGCAAGCGTTCAGGCCAGCCGAGACTGGCTTCTCTATATTGGTACTCGGCATCGTTTCTGGTTGCTTTTGGTAATTCTTCTATAAGTCTTAGGGTTTGATGATTCGTCCCTTGACCCCCGGCAGTGCGATTTTAGTCTTATTTAATAATAGCATGTGAGGGAGCGGTGACCGCTTGCTGCTAAATAATAGCATGTGAGGGAGCGGTGACCGCTTGCTGCCAAATAATAGCATGTGAGGGAGCGGTGACCGCTTGCTGCCAACTAATAGCATGTGAGGGAGCGGTGACCGCTTGCTGCTAAATAATAGCATGTGAGGGAGCAGTGACCGCTTGCTGCCAAATAATAGCATGTAGGGGAGCGGTGACCGCTTGCTGCCAAATAATAGCATTTGAGGGAGCGGTGACCGCTTGCTGCTAAATAATAGCATGTGAGGGAGCGGTGACCGCTTGCTGCTAAATAATAGCATGTGAGGGAGCGGTGACCGCTTGCTGCCAAATAATAGCATGTGAGGGAGCGGTGACCGCTTGCTGCTAAATAAAACAGGCCGAAAACGCTCTGGGACTCATTCTTGCCAAGGAAAACTTCTATTTGAAATGATAAAAAAAATGGGCTTTCTGTACTTTGCAGTCAGAGTAGAAAGGCTGTATACATAGAGTAAATCTAGCTTCAGAGAGCTAACTAGATCTCAAAAGCCTGAAGAACATCCGGATCTCCTCCACAACTGTCACCCCAAAATCCCACCTGTACAACTGTCACCCCAAAATCCCAACTGTACAACTGTCACCCCAAAATCCCACCTGTACAATTGTCACCCCAAAAAATCCCACCTGTACAACTGTCACCCGAAAAATCTCACCTGTACAATTATCACCCCAACATATCCCGACTGTACAATGGTCACCCCAACATACCCCACCTGTACAATTGTCACCCCAGTGTGTCCACTTGTACAACTGGCACCAAAATAGGTTTGATGAGGTGAGGTTAGGTAAGATTGGGTTAGGTTAGGTAAATGTTCGGTTAGGTAATATTAGGTAAGATAATTTAGGGTTAGGTAAGGTCAGCTTAGATAAGGTAGGTTATATCATGCAAGGTTGGATTAGGCTTGTTAATGCTAGGTTAGGTTATTTAAAGCTAGGTTTGGTTAGGGGAGGCTTGGTTAAGTTGGATTAGGTTAGGTAATGTTAGGTAAGGTTAGGTAGGGTAAAGTTAGGTAAGGTACTGTTAGGTTAGGTAAGGCTGGGTTAGGTTAGGTTAGAAGGCTAGGTTAGGTTAGGAGGCTAGGTTAGGCAAGGCTAGGTTAGGTTACTTAAGGCTACGTAAGGTTAGGATAGGTTAGGTTAGTTAAGACTAGGTTATTTAAGGCTAGGTTAGGTACAGCTAAGATAGCTTTGGTAAGGCTGAACTAGGTTAGATAAGGCTAAGCTAGGTAATGCTAGGTTAGGTATGGCTAGCTTAGATTAGGTAAGGCTAGTTTAGGTTAGGTAAGGCTATGCTAGGTTAGGTAACACATAGCTAGATTAGGCAAGGCTAAGCTAGATTAGGTAAGGTGATACGAATTTCGTTCAAAATATATCTTTTAAGTAAAACAGTACACATTTATAGTGCTTAAAATATATCTCCAAAGCTATATCTACGAAGCGAACCTCGCTATATACAGTTACAGTAATCATTTCAAACCTGCTGTTGCCTCTTTACAAAGATCATATGTTGTTACACAGCATCAACCCCGACCCTCTGCAGAGGTCCAGTCTCTGGTTGGTCCTCATCCAAGGCTACTTCTGGGCCTTGTTGGGGTACGGTACGGCGCAGCCCCAGGTGCAGAGAATATGCTCGGTCGGCAATTGGAAACATGCCGTTAGGTAAGATCTCCTGTCCTGGGAGCTTTTGTCAAGTTTTGAGTATTTGTGCCATATCTATGATTGCAATTATGCAGTTGCAGTGCAGTAAATGTAACTGTATGTTTGTACCTTATCATATAAAAGTGATCTGCCTAGCCTTGTTTCAATGATTTCATCAGCAGCGCAGTTGCACTGAACACAAGCTAAGACTGCTGAATGCTATGTAAGTTCTGTGGATATAAATTTTACAATACGAGAGCTGTATAAGTGGTACAGAAGATACTTGAAGTTATTACATAAGATTCGCAAGACAAGCCATTTTTAGAGCTTGTATCAAAGGTGGATTTTTCGATAGAATTATAACACACAAATACACTATGGTACAGTTCGAAAATAATTAATCTGAAACACCAGTAAGTTGCATTATTTACCATAATATATTTGCATATATAGTTTGGATGATAAATAGCAAGAGCTTATACAATTGCAAGGCATTCTTTAAAACGGATGTCTTAGTACTTGGATTTATCACTACATGAACTGTAATTGACATTTACCACCGATGTATTGTCAACAAACACATAACGTTCGCCACATAGCGTCTCTCGAAAATTGTCCTCACTTGTGTGCAGTCCGCCAAAGAGTGAGTCTCACTCTAACACAGACTCCCAGGTGCAGACACCTTCCACCTCTAAGACCCACCTTATTATACTTTACTTTGAAGGAACCTATTCAATTTTTTTTTTACTTTTCATTCATAGAGTAAAACTGTTAATTTCTCACTCCTCACGTTTTCACTTCTAGAGAAAACATTACTTGTATGCACGAATAATAATTACCAACAGGGCTCACTACCTGAACACAGTACTCATTCTGATGCTGTACTGCACTGTGAACTACATGGGAGTGTCCATCTATGCTGTCTATGCCGACTGTGACCCCGTGGCCACCGGAACCATCGACAAGCCTGACCAAATTCTGCCGTATTTCGTGGCGGACTACCTGAGCCAATGGCCGGGTGTGCCGGGCATATTTGTGGCGGCGCTCTATGCCGCAGCTCTCAGGTAACATAGACCCTGAGGAAACTAAGGCAAATCATAATTGAATATTCATTTCTTATCTTTTCTTAATTACGAACGTGAAAAAATTACTAGAACCTCCCCTACTTTACGTGCGTAAGCTATCGTAAGGCCGATGCACAAGACAGGGTTTTAAATGTGGACATCAGCTAGTCGTCCGAACGTTCTATTCTAGACTAGAAAATATAACTGTCTCGCTGGCCAAAGATTTACTATGCGGTGAGCTGGCTAGTCAGGTGAACAAAGTAAGTGTCACTAGCACAATGTCGGAATATTTCTTCAAATTTTCGAGTGAATTTGAACTCAAAATCTGTGGAGCTTTTCTGCTGTTGTTACATGACAAAGCAGAAGCTTTAGAAGATTAGCTGAACGAATAACAGTTTGTAGATATTGCCGACTGCCGGCTACAGTTACATGTCTACGGTAAATACTTGTTGCTCTCACCTACTTCTCTCGAGTCTGACGTATTCACAGACTGCCTGCGGCTTCAAGTTATGCCTGTAATGCATGTGAATGATAGAAAATTATACTTTGATCGAAAACGAATTGAAATTAAGTCGCGAGATGAGTACTAGCCGTGCACCTTTCGTGATAAAATATCTTTTACTTAAGCTTTTACTTATTCACAAACATTTGGTGGGTTGTTCTGCAATTTTGATGTACTTATGTGCAGTCTTATTTCCCACAAAACACTCTTCTTTTCGCTAGTTTAACTTTTAAATTCCCTGTCCATTCTCGTTCTTCCTCACAATGAACCCTCCCGCCGCCTGCAGCTCGTACTCGTCTCAAATTAACGCCGTCAGCGCCATGACGTGGGAAGGCTTCTTCAAAGACTCTGGATTTGTTGCGAGGATGGACGAAAAACGGCGCCCTCTGGTCAACGTGGTGGTCGGTGAGTGCTGGCCACCACACTTTCGTTCTTAATACAAGAAGTGAACGTACCTGTATCATTAGAATTTTCTGGAGCTGAGGTATTTTGAGTGTGATTATTAATGTACAGTAATCGGTGAGTGTTAAGTGTAGGATGGAAGAAAATTCCAATTTATATCCAATGCATCCGTAACAAAAAGTAGATAGAAAATTTATAAGTACAGTATGTGGCATTGTATCTCTTCATTGAATATAGGCATTTAGATGTTCAAGTTATTATGTATAATTTTAAATTTTACTTATTTCCGCTGGCATAAAAGGCTTCCCTGCTCTGATAGTTTTGCGAAGGTCGTTTCAACAATACAAACGAAGTAGTGAGTAAAACTAACACATAGAGAAATGGAAACGAACTAGCGACATGCACAAAGAGCTCCAAATAGAAGGCAAGGGTAAAGGAAAAGCAATGTCCCCTTTAGCTGTGACCGCGGCTGTCGGTGTGCGTACAGTTTATAAAGGGTGCCACACAAAGATAGGCCCTATCCTCAAAGTCAACGAAGCATAACAGGAAATCCGAAAGTAGATAGGAAGTACAATGTACTAATGGTATAGTCTATACCGTATAGATTTACCAGCTCAATATTCAGTGTTTCCTCCATTGGCGTGACGAACAGCTCGGAGAAGAGCAGAGTAGGAAAACAAAAATGACGCAAAAAAAACTCCTTGATCAACTAGATTTCTCGAAGGAGAGGGTAGATGAGCTCCTCCATTCTCGTACGACAAAATCGAGTGGCTAGATGCTCAGACAGCAACTCACATACTGTGCTTGTACGTGAATATCGACAAGTCATTCAGATTAGCTGTATACTAGACGATCACGTGCTATCTTAGTGCTTTAGAACTTTGTTAACTTCCCACCAAAAGAGTTATTTTTTGCTGGCGTTTGTTTGTCCCTCTGTCTGTCTCTCTGTTAACAGCGCAACTTATAGCGCTGCAGACGGATCTTCATGAAATTTGTACGGACTGCTATGAATGACACGAGGAACATGTGATTTAATTTTGTTGACGGTCCGTCTCTCCGTTGTGTTGCTTGGCCGAGATCTGCGCTCTGGAAGTGCAGCTCTTGAGAGAAATATAACAGTATAGCTCCCAGCTAACTACCATAAGTACCATAGCCCGAACAGAATACATCCTCAACTCGTAGCTGCTTTCTCCACTTCACTAATCAGACGGACAGACAATGCGGACACACAGGCACTACAATTTTTGCAATACAGTCAGTTTCTGCTTACGCCACAACAGGCTGTGAAAGGAAAATCATCAATAAAATATCTAAAGTCATTCACTGGAGACCAGTGTGACGGCTGATCATTGCATTGGCGTTTCTTTTTGCTGTCCGTAACTTATACAGACATTTTACATTTTTTCAAGACGCCCTATGTTCAAATAATATATCCTGCATCTTTCTGACTCTAACGTAGGTCAATAAAGCTACCGCTGAGAACCCTACAAGCGCGCGCCTTGCAAAGCTGGAGAGCACAAAACTCTTGCTCCCACTCAACTCCTGGCAAACTTTGGGTAAAAGGCGGCGGTGGGAAGCCGTCCTTAGTTAGGGGAACACTTAGGGCTCTGATGAAGTGGACAGATTAGCGAGAGAGATTGTGGACTGCAGTGCTCGTTCTGATGTAACTGGAGCTGGGCGTTATTTAATAGTTTGAATTCGTTGGAGGCCTTTTTGTTGCCCTGCGTTGTCTTTTGTATCATTTTCTTAGTTTGAAAGCGTCAGTTTTCTAAGATGGATCACCTTTTCTCAGGCAACGTGGGCTTGGGTGTTGCGTATACTGTGCAGACGTTTATGTTACGATAATTTTAAGTGAAAGTGAAAAATAGTCCATGCAAAGCCTGTTCACACTGTTTATATAACTGCTTAAATTGCCTCCATCTCCCTGAGGAAGCCATACAAATTTTTGTAGAGGACCGATGATACTAACAGGAGCTCGTTAACTATGACATTAATAGAAAGCTAATTATACAATCGGAATGAGATTTTTTGGCGCCCATTTTTGTGACGCCCATGTTTTGGCACCCATTTTTTTATGTCTATGTTTTGGCGCCGAATATTTTGGCGCCTAATATTTAGGTTAGGTTAGATTACGTAAAGTTAGGTTAAGTCAGGTATGTTTAGGCTAGGTTAGATGTGGTTAGGTTAGGTAAGGTATGGTTAGGCTAGGCATATTTAGGTTAAGTATGATGAGGTTAGGTAGTGTTTGGTGAGGTTAGAAAAAGAGCCGTTAGAATACTGTATTTGCGTGATTTAACCCACAATCACGAGATGCATTGAAGAACTTTAGTCTTATAGTGTTTATGTTATCTTCTTCAGTATGTGAAAGCTGACGAGCGCATTTTACATATTGTGCGACTATTTCAAAGTTAGTTTTTAGATATTACTCTAAAATAACACGTTTTAGAGTCATTTCATCTAGTCCATGTATCGTTTTTCAATTTCAATCAACGCGAATATATTCGGCTCCAAAAAAATGTGGCGCAAAAAATAAATCATGGCGCCAAAAAGTACCACACCCTTATTAACATAGATCGCAGTTTGCTTGTGTTTGTGATGAGGCAGTAGGAGAGATAACACAATCACAGAGCATAGAACACCCTGAGGACCGCCCACTCATTGATGACGTCACCTGTGGTCGGTCACAGATTGGCCGCGCTGCGCGACTCCAGCCTTTCGGCGGGCGCAGCCGACACGTGCCGAAGGTAACGTCATCAATGGGTTGGTCGGTCCATGGATGTGCTATGTTCTGTAACAGACACCATCTACAAGCCGAAAAAGTTGAAAAATCTTAGGAGTTTCACTCCTGCCGTAGCGAAGATTGAAGTCAATAGGATAAAGACCAACGAACTATCGAGTGATGAAAACATTAAGCCTGATGTCACAGCACATCACGCCATTCGAGCTGCGGCAACTTCACCCATACGTAAAGGCCGGCTGATGCGATCGGCTGCGATGAGGTATGACATCACACGTGCCTTTATTCAAGCAAGGTTACACTATTCTCCTTTCCAATTACTTTGAGTCACAGAATTAAAATAGGAAAGCACTCCTTTTCATCCTGGATTGTCATTGGAATCAATAGGGCATCAAGTAACTCCTTTCATTTTGTAGCTTATCAATGGCTGAGCTGACAAATGGATCAGCACGCTTGCAGTTTCTCCGAATAACCTAATTTGATTCTACAAGAGTAACACTATCACCTTGACTGTACACTGCAACTAGAACCCACACGCACTGTTTCTGTTCTCTTTGCACATAAAGCTGCGTTAGGGCGCTAAGGAATGCAAGACTGTATTCGACCACTGAATGTCATATATAGCGCAACGCAAACGAAAGGCTCAAATGATAACGTCCACCCGCGATGTTCCCTCTCGTTGGTTAAGTCAGTGTTCTCGCAGTGGACTATAAATGATAGAATCGCTGTAGCTGAAAGACGCTAATTTCATTGGATAGCCTAATAGTCGTTGGACTACCATACCAAATATGACGACAGGAAACTACGTTAAAAGATATTGTGTATGGAGCTTAACAGCCTAGCCACCGTAACTGACACACTTCATCTGTCCGGTATACCTGTAACTTGCACATGAATCACTGTGAATGTATCAGTAAGTAGTACAATAGTGGCTAATTTCACTTACCTTCCTCTATTGAAAAATACCTAAATACTCAACTTCCATTTCTTCAAAATACAAGTTCGACATCAAATTACTTCTTGGTTAGGGACGTGCTGCAACTCCCCTCTGAAGTCAGTGCGTTTAAGAATTGTCTTGACAAGCACTGGGAGCAACATTCTCCACAGCCCCGAGCTCTTTCTCCAGAACTCACAAACTCTTAATAGCCACAGATTCAGAGGCCACCGAATCATCAGTTACCAGTCAACTAACTTAACGTTTCCTAGCTCCTCGGATCTTCGGTAAATAATCGTATTCGCTTGATTAACTCCTTGGCTGAATTTGTTCTTTTCTTCTGCTTCTTCGTAATTTCTTCTTTAAATATCTAAATTGTATTGACATCATGGCAGTAGCTCATAACGGGCCAGAGCAGCAGGTTGGCTGCTCAATAGGAATGCATCTATTGGTCCGTCTATACTGCCAGTTATCTTATCTAATCTAACTCCTCTTACAAATCAACTCTTCTTCCTATATCCAATACTCAGCTACAAAATCTACGTGTTAAAATTCTGAAGCACTGCAACACTGTCTGTTGAAATTCTATGAACGCAGCAACAAAAGTTGACCTTGGTTTTCACCAAAGAGAAACAAAGTGCAGTGTCTTAGAAGCCTAATGAGGCATTGATGATTTAGTAATGTTATAGGCTATGTAGGTAGAGCAGCTTGTTTTCGCTTAGGTAGGAAAGTGCTGCATTGACATTCCCCTCTCACATCTTAACTTTTCCAATACAATATTGTGTTACAGTTTGTGAAAAATTGGACGGGTGCTGTGTATTTGTTTTTTTTGAGTGACAAGTATGAGCTATTGCGGTTGCTGTTTTACAGGAATAGACCTTTCTCTGAGGCTTGGTTTCAACTCTACGCTTTGTTTCAAGTGGTGCTAATAAAAGTTGATCTAGTATAAAAATGCTTGGCTCTTTCTGGTGTCTGGCATGCCTAATGCCACAGGCACTCAGGCAGTATATGTCTGGCAAGAGTTTCTTTGTACTTCGTTTAATGTCACGTTAAATCCAAAAGTATATTCAAGCAGTATTTTTTGTTTCTTAAGATACAAGTTACGCTTTATTGCAGGTTTATTTTTTTAAATAAATTTAGTTTAAAGACACTATTCCAAAGTGCTATTCAATACATGTAAGGTTTATACTAAAGTCGTTGTAGTTATACATATTCAAGAAGGTTGATACCGTAAGCGCAGAGTTTTGTGACTTTATGTAGTTTCACCCAATTTCTAACGTGTCCGCCTTATTGCAGATGTCTAAAATATTTCTTTTAGCTGAAGAAAACGAGCTCTATTTTTTGCACAACATATAATTCAAACAATGAAACAGGGAGAACGATTGGAACGCATCATACATATGCCAGCAGTACACAATTTGAAGATTGCTTACTTTAATTGTCGATTTGTTGCCCTTGTTTGAACAACTTTGAATAGTCTATTGTCCATTGGATCAGCCAACCCTGTAATATCAGTAGATGTTATCGAATCAGCAGCACTTCGGATCTTCTGCCAGAGTTTCCTTCGATGTATATCGAATCCCTCCCCATACACATTCCTCCTGAAGATGAACCACAGATGTTCGATGGGGTTGAAGTCAGGAGAAACCGAGGGCCATGTCATGAGACTTTCCTCTTTGAGGTCAAGACTACTTAGGAGCGCCGTGGTGGCCTTAGCGGATTGTGATGTCGCATTAACATGCATGAACAGCAGATGATGTCAGCGTGCAAGAGACAGGTCTTCCAACCATGGCCATAGACGCTCTTTCAGAAATTGGCAGTATGTCTTGCTGGTGACTCTAACACCTTCAAGCATTTGAAATGGTTCTACATTCTCGTCACCGACAATCCCTGTCCAGAATATTACTTCACTCTTACCCTGCTGACGCTACTAAAGTGAAATAGTACGACGTTCTCCAAAAGGTAGCCAAAGCTTGGCTCATTCGTCCGGTCCATCCAAGGTAGCTCGAGCCAAATCCGGAATATGATATCGTGAAGTCGGTCTTCATGTATTTCATTGCCTATGCGATGCGCTTCTCCTTGCGAAGCCTGTTCAGAAACGGTCTGTGGATGAGTTTCACATTTTTCGCCACCTCTTTTAGAACCCTCCACTGGGTACTTTTTGACTCAGGTCCAATCCCACCACCTTCGAATAAGATATCATTGGTTGCTCTGGAATTTTCTATAACCTGCCTATGTATTCTTCGCATATCATTCTTCGTTATCGTCCTTCGCTTACATTTTTGTCTTTTGATGACAGGGTTCTATACGTAGGGCTTCAATGCCGTTGGGTCCAGTCCGTGTTCCCTGGCTAACACCATCACAGAAACGCTACCTATCTACAAGCCCTTGGAGAACCTCTCTACTTTGCAGTTGTCAATTGTCGTTGACTCGGCATTTTGTCTTACCTACGATATAGCGCAGCACGTTAGAAATTGGGTTAAAATGCATCAAGTCACGTAACTCGGCGTTTTCTGCACCAATCATCTTGAAAACGAATCACTACTCCTACATTAGTGGAAATCGTGGATATAATCCTTGCATTTAATATCACTTTGGTATTGTGTCTTTATATTTAAATTATTTTCAAAAAATTAATCTGGAATAAAGTGTGACACGTACTTTATCTACATTTGGACACGTCAACCTCTGGACATGTCTGGCATGCTTAATACTGAGGATAACTTGTCTGCTATTGCCCACTCTATACATATATATATACTCTCTGAGATGTGACAAAGAAGATCAAGTTTGTCTCAAGTTCAACAAAAAATGTTTGATCTAGCCAAAATTTGTAAACCCTATTTGGGCGTCTGGCGGGCCCAATGCAGCAGAGCTTATGGCTGGCATGAAAGAATTTTACCCACAGTGATGCGGCCATTACGCTGAAAAACACTGTCTAATGCATGTCATTGTTGATCTAACTGAATTTATTAACCTCATTTGGGGCCCCCCAGGGGTCAAAATGGAGCAAAGGTTCCCCAGTAGACTTCCAGTTCTTCAAATGTCCGCTGAAGTTCTACATGATCAAGAACTCCACAGTCGGTAACACGTTAGTGTAACTAACCTGCACCTGGCTGCCCGTCGATGCTATCCATATATAATTACCTCTGTCAAGGAGGTTATGTTTTTATCGTGTTTGTCTGTCTCTCTGTTGTCTATTTGTCTATCGCCAAGATTGCTCAAAAAGTTATTAACGGATCTTTACGAAATTTACAGTGATTCTTAGGCATGTTAACAGTAACAGATGATTAGTTTTTGGCGATAATCCGTTCATCTGTGTCTTTGTTTGTTTGTCTGACTATTTTTTCTTATTTACATGAGTCGTTTGGTATATTACGAAGAGCAAATGAACTAAATTTTTGCGATGATCTGTTTGTGCGTTTGATTGTTTGCTTGTTTGTCGCTGTGTTTGATTTTATGCTCGTTAGCACCAGAACTCAAGAAGGTATGGATGGATCTTTATCAAATTTACAGGCATTGTTAGTAATGGTAAAAGACATAAGTGATTAAATTTTGGTGATGATCGGTTGGTCTGTTTGTGTGTTTGACTTATGTTCGTCACAATGGTTGTTAGCAGCATAACTCAAAAAGTTATGACGGATCTTCAACAAAATTACAGAAATTGTTTATATTATCCAGGGCACAAATTATTAGATTTTGGTGTTAATGCAAAGAAAAATATGGTTTCAGAATAATTTGGAATTTTCATTACCATTGCCATGTTTGGTGGAGGTACGCGCTCTCAGAGGGCTCTAGTTATCACCCAAGTGAGAGAGCTGATAATGTTTTCGTTGAAGATTCAAGTATATATATATATTTGCATATCTGTCTACCCAATAAGTGGTCGAAGGAGTTGAGAAATGTTCAGAATTTTTTGTAGGGAGTTTGGTGGATTGACCTAAATGTAACCCATGTCAAAAAACTAGTCCTAGCTGGTCATAAAAATGACGGCGTTGAATTTTCCTCCACCGGGGAGAATTTGCCTCCAACGTGGCAGATCGTCTGCAGCACGGGGCGTTCTGCTTTTTTCACATGTCATTATTGAAGAGCGAATATGTAATCTCTGGGAATGGGGCAGTGCACCATCCTCGTTGATCAAAAAGGACTTCGTTGAATTTACCGCCTACCGCGGGTGATGATCGAACGCCACCGAGGCGGTCTAGTCTTCTAATGCAATCTCATCTGATATTTTGCTTCTGCTCCAAAGACTAGTTTGTTTTAAATGGTAATATTGGCTCTCACAGGAGTGATCGCAGGGCTACTAGGGATCACATCGGGGCTACTAGCTACCCAACTGGGTGGATTGTTCGAGGTGTGCCAGACATTCCTGAGCACGTTCCAGTCTCCTCTGCTGGGGCTCTTCATCCTCGGCATGACGTGCCCTTTTGCTAACAACGTTGTGAGTATATCGGATGATTTTTTTTATCAAACGAGACATCTCGTCAAGTGGTAGCGACTTTGTTTGTTGGTTTGTTTGTTTGTTTGTTTGTCTGACTATAACAGGTTTCAACAATTTTGGAAATGTTGCATACAGGGTAATTATTTAACAAACGTCCGCAAAGCAAGGCAAAGTTTATGAAAAATTTTAACTAGTTTTGAACTCAAGATTTTCCTTCCATCATCGCCAAAACTTGGTCATTTGCGCCTCTAGACGTTAATAACAGTACCTGTAAATTTCTTGAAGATTCGTTCATCACTTTTTACGATATGTTCCGACAAACAGTAAGAAAAACCTTTAGTCGAACAATGCAAACGGACAAACAGATCATCAGCAAAATTTGATCGTTTGTGCTGTTTAACATACCTAGCAAATCCTTAGAATTTCATGAAGAGTCGTTCGTAACTTTTTGGGTTATGTAACTGAAAAACATAAATAAATAAAATAATTTATTTTTCCAACCTGTGGAGGTATTCATTTCCTTAAGACTAATACAATACAACAAGTACAATACTTATATTATAAAACTTAGAGAGGCCATCAGACAATGCTTTTCTAGTTGCATATGGCACGACGTTGGAAACCGCAAAATCAATCATTCTCGAACAGGAGTTCCCAATCGGGAGTAGTCGCATACCTTGAAGATGAGCTCTCAAGTCAAGGAGGGTCGCAAAACCTTAGATGATTCCTACGTCGTTCAGAAATAAACTTGAGTTTGTGGCGTATATTGCGATAATTTAATTTTTTCGTCATCATATGAGTTATTAATTTTGTAGGGGTCCAGGCACATAGCAAAAATTTTTTAGGGGTGCCAAGCATAGATAAGTTGTTGAGCAATCGTTCTAGAACAAATGATTAAAAGGATATCGTTAAGAAGTGCTAATATTAGGCATTGTAGGTGAGGTTACAGTTCACACAATATTAGAATATAACACAGTATTGCCACAACGGAAGCTTCTACAGAATACAATGGCATAGGTCACATATATGTTACTTGCTTTCATGACACTTTATAAAATGTGCAACTACCTACACTATTTACATGAAGCGGTGCAAAGATATTCCTGAGACAAAGTAAAGAATCAGGTAATGCCTCGCACAACTACCTACACTATTTACATAAAGCGGTGCAAAGATATTCGTGAGACAAAGAAAAGATTTAGGTAATGCATCGTTACCGTATGGCAAGACCTATATACAGTGTATAACTAAAGGTTTGACACAATTATAAACTAAATCACCATGTGACGTAGGGCCATTCATATATTATTTGTACACAGGCAAAAGACGCTATTAGCCAACACAATCTATATTTTATAAAACGCTAGTAGTAGTAGTAGTCTAGTGGTAGTCAATGTCCACATCGCGCCGAACTATTCCTGTGCTTTAACACAGGCTCGTGCTCCACTAGGACGCGTTTTAAAATATCAATGATTTTTGTCTTAGCTTTTCTGCCGGGAGGTCTCGGAGTGATCAGTGCGCTACTGGCAGGAAAACGGCGGAAGTTGTGCATCTCCAACCTCCGGGCACGGCTGAACGCTTTCGCTTAGCTACGCTGCACAAGGGAAAGAAACGAAACACAAGAAGGTAGAACTCTAGCGGGAATACAAGAAGGTAGAAGTCTAGCGGGGATAGTTCGGCCTCCTCGATCGGCAGCCCACCTCCCCGAAACTGAAGGGGAAGTATTGTGAGCCTACGTAATTTTACAAAACTAACCTCGTCAGCAGGAACTGCGGCAATGTGCAACGTCCCCTGCCGTGCGGAAAAAGCACTCGGGATCCATGGGTGTGTGATATAAAACGCTATTTTGCAACACATCTTATATTTTATTGAAATTCTCTTATGTCTGTAGATTTGCAGATTTGGCCTACAATAAATCAGATGAATATCGTCCCGTAGAAGTCGTTTGGTATACCTGGTTCTGAAAATGTTGCGGGCAGCCTGCTTTAAAGAGGCTAAATTTGGGTCAAATAGGAAGAGGCGGTTGTAGCTCATCAGGTAGACTATTCCACAAGAAAACTCCAGATTCAGAAAGTGTTTTTTTTTAATTTGGAGACGCCTGTACGTAGTCAAAATATTATTTTTTCGAGAACTCCGGTCTGAGTTCACATAATTTCGGATAAATTGAACTGTATTAGCAAAACTACGCTTGTCGTACAAACAATGAAATACCCCGGTACATAAATGGCCTCATCAAGTTTCAATTTAATCTTTATGCGTGGCCATTCTAATTTTTCAAAAAGAGGACTTGCGTGGAGGCCATTAAGAACTATTTTTGCAGCAAAATTAAGAGATTACCGGAGATCAGTCAGGTTTATTTTTAGATGTTTTCCCCCAAATTAGGCTACAATAGATGTAATAGGAGAGAATGAGCAATTGTGCGAAGAGAGAAGGTGGGCTTTTTCGTCTAGCATTGTTTTATTTCGTGTAGAAAGAAGAGGGTGCCATTAATGGCACTGCACATCTTTTAAATGTGCAAGTTGAAGCTAATGTTTTGATCCAGCCATACTCCTAGGGTTTTTACAACTGAAACAGGCTGAATGGTTATATTGTCAAAAGTAAAGGATAAGGAATTTAGCTTTGTATATTGATCAGACCTTCCTAAAAGCATGCATTGGGTTTTTTCAGCATTTAGCTTGAGGCCATTCTTGTCATACCAGTCCTTGAGCACGCGCAGAATATTTTCTGCTTTAGATGGTATAAGATTTGCTTCGTCTAGCGAGCATGGCAGTGCTGTTTGGACATCATCAGCGTACATTGAAAGAGTGACGTCCTCTGGTAGAGAGTGGTATCATATGTCATTAACAAATATGGAGAAGAGCATAGGACCAAGCACGGAGCCTTGAGGAACACCAAACGAGTTTATTAGGAATGGGGACGTGTTGTTGAAAATCCGGACGGCATGGGTCCTATTTTGTAGATACCTATAGAGAATCAGTCTGGACAAATGTTTAAAGGACGTATTTTATTTAGTAGTATGCCGTGGTGAACACTGTCAAAGGCTTTCAAAAGAACTAGCATCATAAGAAGAGTAGGGCGTTGTTCGTCCATATTTTTGTACGCTGATTCAAGTATATTGAGCAGCGCTCTTATATGTTGGTTCGAGCCCTGTAAGCGTACTGATTCTTATGCAGTAGGCGAGATTGGTCGTGATATCTGGCCACTTTCTCCCCCACTGTTTTCTCGAGAAGTTTCGATAGCATGGAAAGAATGCTAATTGGTCTGTAATTACTGGGGACATTTAGGGCACCAGATTTATGAATAGGTTTTATGATTGACTTTTCCATGATTCCGGGGAGGTATTTGTTTCTATGGAGGAGTTTACAATCAGAAGTAATTGCCCAATGACCGGGAAGCTCTCTTTAATGTTATTGATGCTGATCCCATCCACACCGGCAGCTTTTGTGTTTTTAAGAGAGTACAGGATCTTCGGAGGTCTCTCACGTGCCTAAGTGGTTGGGGTTTCCAGAGGTGCATAGCGTCCGAGATGTTTGGAGCTGGTGAAACCGAAGGGATGAGATTCTATCAGATTGGTTATTGTCCTTAGTTCCTTGGAATACATTTGTCCTACTTTACAGAAGTAGTGATTGAATTCAGAAGCTGTCCTCGGAGGGTTATCGAAACGGTCAGGCGTTCCTTGTTGCTTATTTTGAGCAACACTTTTGAGTATCTTCCATGTTGCTTTAGAGTCGGTTTTGGCATCATTGAGTGCTTGGTGAAGATATTTCCGTTTGGCGTCACGGACCATTTTTCGAACGTCCTTTTTCAGCAATTTAAAGCGTTTTTGGAGAGCAGCATTGTGTGGAAAAACTTTCAGTTGCCACAATACCGTATTTTTCCCCTCACTTTCTTCTTAATATCATCGTTAATCCATTTCGCCGGTGGACCCCTCATAGTGACAGTCTTTACCGGAGCGCATTTATCTAATGCCTGCAGAAATTTTTAAAATTTGGACTTGTTAGTTGACGGCATCGTACATTTCACCAAATTTTCACATGGATATAAGTTTTTCTAAAAAGAGTTCACGTGAGTAATGCTTTTGGCTGGTACCACGGTACTCGTTATAACAATTGGTCTCCGTTTGATTTTGCTTTGGTTGATAGTGCAGGTAAGCTGATTGTGATCAGCTATGGATGGGAATACATCAACATTGGTCACGGAGGAAGCATCATTGGTGATGATAAGATCAAGTGTGGGGCTAGAATTTTTCGGTGTGATCCTCGTTGAAATGCGTACGAGCTGAGACAGGCCTAGGTTTTTTTATGAGTCTTTCATTGAGTCTTTTTTGGATGAGACATCGATGTTGAAATCTCCTAAAATGTCGAAAGGTTTTTTCATCTCACATAATTTTCTAAACAATGTTTCAAGAACTGTCAGTGCTTCCGCAGGGGCTTTGGGGTAGACACTCCGGTGAAACAAATATAGAGACAGGCAGACATACGGACTGACAGATCAACATAAAAATTTGGTCAGTTGCTTTTCGTAACATTTCTAACAAATGCTGCAAATTTCATGAAGATCCATTTATAACTATTTGAATTATGTTACCAAGGAGAAGCAGGCAGACAAGCAAACAAACAGTTGAACGGATCTTTACCGAAAGCTAATCGTTTGTCTCTCCTAATTTACCTAATATTCCATGTAAATTTCTTTCAAATCCTTCTATAAATTTTTCTGTTATCTTGGTGACGGACAAAGAGACAATCATAGCAAACAGATACACAAACTGAGAAAAAAACATAAAGCCCTTGGTGGAGGTAAATATATATAAAAAGTTTGAACTAAATAAATATACATTGGACTTTAACACAGGGTTCTTTCATATATTTATTTATTACTAGTGAACCATGCCGTGAAAAGAGACAAAATGATCGTACGACAGGTACTGCCTTGTTTTTGGTTAGGAAGGATTCTAGGTAACTGCCTAGTTTACAAATCAAATGAACTCATATAATATGGCAGATTTCACTATCGCTGAGCAGCACCATCTTGCTTCACAGAAAGAACCTTAGAAAAGATACCAATAGCAAGCCTGCTGTGTTATTATATGCGTACCATGCCGTCAACAATGAGGGCGAAAGCGTGTTACTAATAGCTCTTCATTGCTCTATCATATAAGTAGTCTTTTCAGTTTAAGAGACGCCAGTGCACCCGTCTGCTTGACATTCCGCTAAATTTTTAAATATCAGAAAAGATGCGCGCGAAAAATTTCTCTTCGGCAGAGTGGCACAATCACTCTTTTCGTGTTAGAAGAACAAACATACAGCAAAATCCTTTTATTTGGCCGAAAATTGTTTCCAGTAAATCCCCTGGTCCTATACGTATCCACAGTGCTGCTGGAGTCGCTTTGAAGAAATTAATTGCGCTTAATTATAGCACTCACTACAAAAATTTCATTTCCAAAGCATTGCAGCCCTGCAATGGAAATGCCCCTAGCCTGACGGAAACTGGAGTGATTAACGAACTACTTAGTAGACCTTGGTCTTGCTATAATGTTCGGCTGTCGTCAGTTTCCAAGCCATTATATGAACATCAAGGAAATTTGGCGTTACTGGAGATGTACGGTTCTAGATAATACCGGGACGCACAGGCTGCAAACTCGCCATTCGTTGTGTACGTTTGTGTACGGGCGTCGGTGTACGCGCGGGGGGCGTTCACGTTTGTTTGCTGTGCCTGCGCGCTGTATCGCAGATTGGTTATGTTAGGTTAAGCTAGGTAAGGTTAGGTTAGGTAACGTTAGGTAAGGTTAGGTTACGTTAGGTAACGTAAGGTTAGGTTAGGTTACAATAGGTAAGGTAACGTTAGGTAAGGTTAGGTTTGGTAGTGCTTTTCTGGTGGTTATTGCGCGGCAAGAAAGCTTACTTGAACGCTCGAATGGCGAGTTTGCAGCGAGTGCTACCGGGACGGCGCCAGAAAGTTGAGGAAAGGTAGGGTGGAGTAAAATATGGAGGGACTGACGTTACTATGCGATACATGTATGTTGGTTAGATGGAAGCAATGTTGCGGGGAGCTGAGTGGAACTTAGCTCATGAATGGGTTGCTTAAGCCCCTTCAAGGCCCCTTGGCACCGCCACTGGCTTCATAAAGCTAGCCTCTTGCCTTAGGCAATATGAAGGAAAAGAATTCAACCCTTATTGTGGATATGGCAAGCATTATGGAGAAATGGCATTATTTGGAGCACTAGTCATGAAAATATTCAGATTACTTGAACCTATGTTCAAGTAATGAACAGTGACGCCATCAAAATCACAAATTTTTCGTATCGCAAATTTTCTCTCGATGGTTTATCCAACGGGCC
This sequence comes from Parhyale hawaiensis, assembly GCA_001587735.2. NCBI lineage: Eukaryota > Metazoa > Arthropoda > Malacostraca > Amphipoda > Hyalidae > Parhyale > Parhyale hawaiensis. Next base: position 15,410,618 of record LQNS02277217.1, read on the forward strand.
TAATTACCACCGCCAAGGAATTTATGTTTTTATTGACTTTGTTTCTTTGTCTGTCTGTCTGCTATAAAAATAAATCAAAAAGCTGAAGACTGATTTAACAAAATATACAGGAATTGCTCGGTATGTTAGAAGGAACAGCTCATTAACTATTGGTGAAGGTCCGTTTAACCGTTTCTTTGCTCATTGGTCTGCCTCTTGCTCTCTTGCTAACATAAACTCAACAAGTTAGAGAAGGATCTTCATTGAATTTGCATGAACTGTTAGTATTGTTGCTATAAACAAATTACAAATTTCTATGATAATCTGTTAGTCCGTTTGTTTATTTATTTGTTTCTTTATCCTTATGTTTATTGTTATATTTGTCAGTAACGTAAGCTAAAAGTCATGGATGGATAATCATGAAATTCGTAGCAATTGTTAGAAATGTTAAAGGGCGCCAATGACTAAATTTCTGATGGTAATCGATTCATCAGTTCGTGTTTTTTATTATATATTTGTCTTAGTACTAGTCACAATGTGACTAAAAAAAATTCCATATAGTTCTTTGGGAATATTACAGGCACTGTTCTAAATGTCAAGAAGCACAAATCACTAAATTTTGGTGATGGTAAAAAAAATCATGGTTTCTTGGCCAATTTGAACTTGGCGGACATATGCGCCTTCAATGTGTTCTAGTTTTCATCTATTTTCATGAGAGCTCAACACGAAACATATCAATATTGCATATGAATGAATCATATGTTGCAATAACAACCATTGTGTGTAGATTTCTTAATTTCTACATTAATTAGCGTAATGTCCTCAGAAAAGACGACAAAAAATTTTGAATAATTTTTCACTGCATTTTCATACTTTCGTTTGATGGCATGTAGTGAAATCAAGTACTGTAGCTTTAATATGCTATCCAACCTCCTAAATTAATTCGTTATGGATTGTGTATATATTTATGTAGACGTTAACATCAAACAGTGAGATAAAGACTAACGTTTCTTCAACAGTTTATCAATTTATTTGTGCATGTCCTTCTTTTCATAATTGGTGAAACCAGGCAACCGAAAATTTGGCCAGCAGATTGGTTATTCTGTCGCGCTTTATGACGCCTACCGGCGAAAATAAACCTGAATTCACACGAATAATGTTAAAAAAAAAAGTCATAGCCTCATATTTGAATGCACTTCTTGCTTTGCGAACGTGGAAATCCAAACAATGAAGATATCTATGACTTCACTCTACTGTATCCGGATTTTTACAATCTTTCCACAGACGATTTAGTAGCAACAACCATATTTTGAATTTGATTTATACGTTTGAGAATATATCTCTTCACTTTGATGAAAAAATTGATAGAAATGACATAATGCATCAATTATGCGAAACCGAAATTGACATTATGAGTGATGTTTTACTGGATTTAAAAAAATAATGATATTTCTGCATGCTAGGGAAGGTAAGGAAAGTTCACGCTACTCAGCAATTGAGTGACGCTAAGTAGGCTCATCTCTTATGTTCCTATCATTTGATAATTGAAGGGTATCTTTCAAAGTAAATTAGTACGAAAGTGGGACAAAAGAAGAATTATTGCTTCGAATTAAATATGCTGTCATTTTAACTGGCGGGTAAACATATATTTCATGTCACGCCCTGATGAAGAGGGAAACCGAAAATTAGGCCAAATTGTGGACTGTGGCGATGCTGTCAGGATCTAATGAAAATCTCATGACGAAAGGTGGACTTAGTCCCGACTAACTTGCAAATGGCGAAAAATGTAAGTCTAAAAACTAAACGCGCGCCATGCTTTGCTAATGTTGAAGTGTTGAAGATACCTCTACTACCTTATAGTAAAGTAACGAATCCTGACTGATATTATCATCTCACAAGAAAACTTTATTTGCTCTGAATTCAAAATCCGTAAATTAAGTAGAAGAACAGGAACACAAACGAATTTCGGAGTTTTAAGGAGAAACCTCTATGATCGAAGAACGAAGAAAACGCGAAGTTCGTTGAAATAGTTATTTTTCATGAACTAAATTCTTTCCCCTGACGACAGAGATATTCGACGAAGAAAAAATTTTGAGTGGTGTAATGTCTGAGTGTATCAAGGATACGTAGATGCAGTTTGTCTTTTGAATGGTTGTGGATGACTATAGTCAAGAAGAAATAATGTTGCTGCTTACTCCTGAACGCAACGGAAGACTGTACTCTTAGGTAGAATTAAATTCTGCCACTCTCGCGTCTTTTAATCTTGAAATTGGTAGTTGTAGCAAAAATTGTGATCAGCGAGAAGGAAGCATCGACTGAACTTAATCTCCGCCGTCTATTTGGAGGACCGGGTCCAGCTGACTTTTAGTCAGCGTCATTATACTGACTAAATTATTAGATAGGCAGACATTTGGAGTAACTTTGAAGTCGAAGTGCTGTGTACTCTTCCTTTGTTTGCAAGGCAGTAGTAAAGCGATCGGAGAACTACATATGTTAAGCAGACCTAAGAAATAGCTTTATAAAACTGTTCACGTACAGGGCCTCACACCAAAGATGTTTTTTTAAGCATAGCTTTATTAAAGCATACTATAGTAGAATTCATGAAACTAAGACATTCAAAACAGAGAGACCTCCTGATGTCGAGACCACGAAACTGAAAAAAAGAGCTTCTGCAAGGAAGACTAGACACAGCACCGCCTGTTGTAAACTGCAGAGATGCCGTCAGCCATATTGAGTTATCAGCAAAACTGTGTAATAAAGCTTTATTGGAAGTATATTCACCTGCTTAACTTCTCGAATGCATATAGTGTTACCATTAGGAAATATTTCACTTCACAAACATAAGGAAAAACAAGCATACTGTGGAACTAGTCAACTCCAAATGGAGACTCCTCACGCAACAGACGATATGCCTGTCCACGGCTTAGAAGTTCCGCTGTAGTTTATATTTGTAATCCTGTGTTTTTTTGCCTTAGGGTGGTCAGAATTATTGAGTTGAAATGCCTAGTCAGCCTAAAAGAACATCAATTTTTTACGCATGCCACGACCTCCACCACCAAGCTGAGCAAAGCACCGGATCTTCTTCTATCCTAAAACCGGCATTGGTTTCATGGTATAATCATGACTGCTGCACAAGTACAAGATCATTAAAGTTCACACAGTTTCCTGCGGGCTCATGAGGAGTTCTAATGCTACAAAGATTCCCTCGTGGAGGCTCAAATTCGTGAACCCGACACGGTTTTTATCTCTTCGTGTCACGTGTTACGTGCACTGTGGAGATAATTCGCTGGTGGCTCTCTCATTGGTCGCTAAGCGGCACCACAGAAGACACCCAGTTACGTGACTCCAAACACGTAGGGTGACGTGAAGAACGTCACCTGGACTTCTTCCGAACACCCACAAGGTATATAAGGTAAAGTATATATTTACTCTTTGATTAGTTTCTTCTAGGATTCCTTTTGCAAGGCTAGAACAACTAATTTATGATCGAAGACAAAGTTTACGATTTTGTCTGGGACTAAACATGCTCAAATTTGGCTCGAGCAATTACAGTACTCAGTTCTTACTGGCTTAAGGAGCCGCAAGAGGAGCTTCTGCAGAGTAAGATGAATATTACTGTGTATGAGTCAGCCTATTGGAAACGGAGATTAGTGTAGCCAATGCGCTGCCTTCAGTCTTCGACTTTGCCGAAATCCTCAGATTTTCTACCTTGTTTTTACTCAGGACTGAGCTGCAACTGTTCGCCTCGGTATAGTGAAGCCAGCATTAAATATTATTATTATTTTGCTGCAATAGTAGTGCCGACTTTGGAAACCATGGCACCAGCTTTGCAGAAAAAAAAAAATCCCATAATTGTAATGATTGATTTACGGTCTGACTGAAGTTCATATTTTCTGTCACCAAAATACGTGGGTGTACAATGATCCAACCTTAACGGAAAGACGCCCCTCATTTATAAATACTTGGGCCTGGTGTCGATTTAAGCCTGCCAATAGCTCCTGCCTGTGGTTAAAAAAGTGTATGAAGAAATCATAGCCTCCGCCCTATTGAGGTGATACGGGGCAAACGCCTGATTTATTTGCTAGTAAGTTTAAATCTATGCTTACCACTTCTCATCGCCAAGAGTGTTTGTGGAATATAGGTCTTATATATGCCCTTCGTCATTACCAGTGATGGGCACCGTTACATGATATCGGAGGTCGTTACCGTTACTCGTTACTTCAATAAAATTACCGGGGCGTTACCGTTACTCGTTACTGTCACAAAATTGCGCGGGGCGTTACCGTTACTCGTTACTGTAACGACCGTTACTTCG
>LQNS02277217.1:15425468-15473138 GCA_001587735.2 Parhyale hawaiensis
AGTGAAATGCCCATTGTCAAAAGGTTTTATCGATAGAACCCTGACAAACTGTTTTGTCAAATTGTCAAACAGTTTTGTTCTTTTGTCATAAAATTATGAGAAGTGTCAAAATGTAACAAACTCTGTCAAAAAATTACGAAGACTGTCAAAGATATGTGGCAAATTGATCAAAAGCAATTGCAAAAAGGTGTATCAGAAATAATACATCATATATTTTTTCAATAATCCAGTAGCGTTTCCGGCAGCCAAATGAAAATTTTGGTAGTTTTAGGTAAATTTTAGAGTTAGCTCTGCTACTGAAGCTGGAACTTCTGACAGAGGTTTCGCCGATAGCACTCGAAGTCTCTTTGAGGTTAGTTAGTATACGCTTGAAATGTTACATAACGTGTAAGAAGTGTTTTTTTGAGGTAATAAGTGTTACTCGAGAACGGTTTCAGTTAGTAAAGTGTAACTAATTAACGTACTACCCCAAGTGATAATATTATGTTGTTTTCCTTTGCTAAATATTCGGACCATCTATGTTTCATCTCGTGCAATAATAATCCTAACAGTCTAACTTTCCTATATTTCCCATCAATTTTTGAGCAAATAGCACTGCTACATTACTGGCCAAATTATCAAATACCTTCTTTGAAAACATTATCTTATTTTACTCTTTGAAATGTGTGGTAGGTACTCTAGCCTAAGTAGCAATAACTTGCATTCAAGTATTGTTTGTTCCAGATATAAAGTGAAAAGTAATAGCGAAGCATCTTACATTTCCAAATAATTAACTACCAGAGATGTCTAGGTTATTTTTTTATCTAGCATTCAAACACATGTTTTGCGAGTAAAGCTGCTACACAACTGAACTACAACAATTACAAGAGGATGGAAAGTCAGTGCATATTTGTTGGGTGTTTGGCCATGTTGACGTCGCGGGCGATGAGCTCGCCGACGAGAAGTCGAGGCAGGTGGCCCTGTCGGATCTACCCACGGCAAACCGTGTAGTCCCCTGCCGAGACAATCGCCCGCTATTCAAACGCAATCTACGCGATCTATGGCAATTCCAGTGGCTTGAGCAGAGAAATAATAAGCTACGAACAAATAAAGAACCATCCGACAGTGGCAATCTTCAAATAGCGACGATCGCTGAATGGACGTCGCACTGTATTGGGCACACGAGACTTACTCACGACTACCTGCGGATGAGGCGTCCGCAACCCTATTGCGACAACTGCGCCGTACCACTCACTGTCCCACCTTCTCCGACGAGCGGAGGGACTGCTATCCGGACCTGTAAGGTCGGGATGCCGACTCCATCCTTCTAGGAATGCTTTCTGAGGGACCTCGCGGCCAATTTAATAGAAATGCCCTTAAGACTTTTTTTACCAGATGTAACCTCCATCACAAACTGTGATGAATCCATTACAATAAATGCTATCGTCAACTACGGCTCTGCCCGCTTCTTTGCGAATTACATATACTATATGTAAAAGTTAATAATGATAATAATGATTCTAATCACAACTACTTTATAATATAAGATGAGACAAATTACGCCCCCTAGCGGCGCACGAGCCTGTGATTAATCAAAGGAATAGTTCGGCGCGATATAGGCAGTGTGCCACTGAAGCACTAGTAAAAACTCCTTCTACTACTACTACTACTAACTACTAACTACTACTACTGAACTGAGACTCCACACTGATATAAACACAACCTGCGCAGGCCCGTGGAGCTGCGACTACGCCGGCGAACGCTACGTCCAGCGCAGCTTCTGGAAGCTCCAGCGGCTTTGGGAACGCAAGTATGGCGTCCCTGCCACACCTGCCAAGACTGTTTAAACATCAATCAAAGCTCTAAAATGAAAACCAATGTGTAATTATTTGCACTAACCGTCACCTTGGGAAAATACACAGACTTGGAGCCCGGGCTCGTAGCGCTAAAAATATGGCTTGAAGTGTATATATATATATGTTCGAATGTAAGCCATTCGGCACATCTGCTCCCTGTGAGGACCAACTTAATTAATACGGAGACTCCTGTCCTTCTAGTGCTTCTATCATACACAAGCTGTTTTGCTCGTATCTACTCGTAATGCTGAAACCTTTACGTGAAAACGAACAGATGGGTAGATAGAACCCCAACAATGCCATTACGTATTACATTCGACCTGCACCGATTCAAGTTCAAAGCAAAGAAAAAAGTAATGAGGTTGGTCCGTAGTTTGTTTCGAGCATTTTTGCTCATTTCAATAAACTAGGCAATGTCTATGCTCACTCTGTACTTTTTAATACCCAAGTAAACAAACATAAACAAAAAAAAACAAAATGTCACTACACAGCATGTTAACGACACGTCGGATGAACATCTATCGCAGTTCTTCGGTGTCAGTACAGTACCCACGACTTTGTAGTGGTATATACTCTGAAACGTAATTCCAAGGCCATATATGTATTCGCACGCACAACCTGAAACAAAGATTGGTAACTTATTCGTCTTACTAAGAAAATTTAAACTCGGAAGCATGAGTGAAATGTGAGCTGCACATCCTCGCAACACGTCATCGGAAGAATGTATAGCGTAGCCCTGCATAAAAGGATTCTATGAAATACAATGAGATAGTTGTCAACGTCTTATGCTAATTCATTTTCTGAATCATATATACTTGGCACATTTCTCACAGTGCATGCCATTAACGCAGCTATCTAGGGAGTGTGGTCGTGATGTTGACTCTCAGCCTACAACGGAGATGGTTTCGCAGATCAGTCTGGCGATAGCGCTTAGGTATGTTAAGATTAGCTCACATATGTTAGGCTAGGAGAAAGTTAGACAATGTATGCTTAAGAACTACCTGTTGGAGATTAGGAAAGCGTAGAATAGGTTCTGTTCACGGCACGGCAATAACAAGGGCAAGCGCGACATCCATCTCCATGACCGTCGCCTATGTTGAAACGGTGTTGTTGACGCCGAAGCTCGCTGTGAGACAACGAATGTGTCTCGCCTCCTTGACTTATCGCCGTCAGATGCACTCGTACTCAATAAACAGTCTGTTCTACCAATTTTTTTACCACACTTATAGGGAATATTGTGGATATTTGCCTTCCACCAAAACAGATGTTATGAAATTCCTGCCAGACTTTACTGGGAAGTTTCTTCCATGACCTGCGGGCCAGTCAGGTGATTGCAAGGTCTCGCTGCACATGTGGTTGTGAAGTCGTTTTTCTGCACGATAACACACACGGCTGTTTTGTATCATAAGTGTGGCTGCTACCGAGCATATGCAGGTGTCATTAAAATTTGTGAAGTGGAGTTAAGTTATAATATGATGGAAAGGAGTTAGACTATATTCGAAACCGTCGTAAACTCCAATGTGCTTTTGTGTATTGCATTGTTGTTGCAGTAAGGCACAAGTATGTATGTTTTTTTTTTCTTCGGTGCGACTCCCAAACAGCAGAAAATGTGTCATCTGTTGCTATTCAAGGCATAAGTGGTACTCAGAAAAAGTTTTGCCTCAGTGAAAAATTAATTATAACTTGCATTGTAAAGGATCTTTATAACATATATTTTTCGCAAGAAGGTGACTGTTTCTACTATTTTTATTTTCCGAACCGCCAAAAGGCCTATGCTGCACAATGGTGGAGTGAAAAATTTCAAGTGCGGATAGTAACATACTTCTAGTCTCACGGATAGGTACCTTCAGAAACTCCTATCAACCTAGCAAACGTTTGGAAATATGTGGTGATTGAATATAACATTTGAATATAAGTTTTTACCCTCACTTTTAAGACAACGGTTTGCTATGGCGTCATCTGGGAACAAAAGCCAACAAACGTGAGCAAAATAATTATTTGGATATTGACAGACCGACTGAGAGCCACTTAGAAGAGCCATTTAATGAAAGAAGACTGCAGCCCCATCGGGGAATCCTATTCGCCGTTATGCTTTTGCTGTTTACGCTTCATCTTGTAGTTGTAACACGGTAAATTCCTGACTTTTAATATAGATATAAATATAAAGGCATACCTGTCACTGATCTCGCTTCTCTCGAATAAAAATCCTTCGCCTTATGCATATGAAAGCGGAAATGAGTGCTTCTGATGTCTGGAACATGTCCTAAGTTTAATAGAGTTGGCACATAGTAGATTTTATAAATGTGTTGGATGGACAGTAGGTATATTAACGTAGAACCTTCCTAATTATTAGAGCAATTTCGAAAACTAAATTTCTTGATACAACTATATTATACAAAATACTCAGGGCAATTTTCTCTCCTTTATCGATGAAATAAATAAAAAATTATGTTGATTAATTCGAATCTTTCTTACTTATGGAAATATTAAAGTAGTGATATAAATGCTTAATTGAGCAGCATTGCACTAAGAAACTAGTGTCCATTGATCGTGTAGACTACAGTTGCCAGTGTTTAGGCCAGGTTGATAACACGTACATTTTGTTGACAAAAGATTTGGTACATACAGTATGTTTTTGTACTTAAAAGCTTTATTTTAAATTTGAAAGTATTTCATATACAATAAAATTATTGATTTACATCCTTTATCCATGATTCTCCTTGGGCAGGTTTGTTGGAAAAAAGCAAAACCACCCGCTTATCTCTTAGGCATAAATTTGGACAGTGTTGTAAATAAATCCCTCGTACCAAACATTCTTTTTACTTCAGAGACCTCAAATGAGTGTTTACTGAAATAATACTTGTAAAGTCCAAGTTTCATTGCCGTTTTCTTTCCTTCTTCCATAGTATTTACCTCCGCCAAGGAGGTAATGATTTTGTCGAGTTTGTAAGTCTGTCTGTCACCAACATTACTCAAAAAGTTGTTGACGAATCTTTATAAGCTTTGCAGGGATTTTTAGGTATGCTAGGAGGGAAAGATAAATAACTTTTAGTGGAGATCCATTCACAGATTGTTTGTTTGTCTGCTTCTTTTCTCTCAGTAGCGTAACTCAGAATGTAATCTACCGGTCTTTACGAAATTTGCAGGAATTGTTGGAGTTATTACTAGTAGTAAACGACCAATTTTTGTGTTTATGTTCTTGTCCGTTTGTTTGTTTGTCTTTGCGTTTTTCTGTATGTCATTAACATATCACAAATAGTTATGAATGGATTTTCATTAAATTTGCAGGAATGGTTAAACGTGTTAAAAGACACAAATGACCAAATTTTGCTGACTATCGGTTTATCCTGAATGTGTTTGACTAACGTTAGACAAAAAGTTGTCTGAACATAACTCAAAAGTTATAAAATTAAATATTTGTATGAATTGTTAGAAATGTTCACACACACACACACAAATGACCAAATTTCAGTGACAATCGGTTTCACCATTTGTGTGTTGACTAACAGTTGTCATTGTGTTTTTCAGATCATAACTCTAAAAGTTAAAAACGCATAAAGAATATTTTAAAAAATGGAGAAGCTGCTATTACTGTCAAGAGGCACAATTGATTAATTTTTTGATGATGATGATGATGATGATGATGATGATGATGATGATGATGATGATGATGATGATTATGATGAAGAAATATTAATTTCAGGTCCAATTTAAACTTTTCGTTAACTTTGTCTTGCTTGGCGGAGGTATGGGATCTCAGAGTGGTCTAGTTTTAGTTCGTTTTTATCCATGTGCAAAAAACAGCATTTAGGGTCAGTGCTCTGTTAAAGAACATTTGCTGCTACTTTGTTGTTACGCCTGCTCTACTCTGCATAATATTTCTACGTTGTGCCTCGCATAATAGCTTTCTGAGACTAATTAATGTGAAGTTTCATCGTGACACACTACACCATCAACCGAAAAAAAAGCAAAATGGAATCTAGCTTCCCCGCATGGGGCCTGGCTATTTTTCTTCTTTGCCTCTCGTTGTCTTTGGGCATCGGCGTATACGCAATGTACGTCGGCAAAAAAAATACAGTTAATGACGACGAGGTGAAAGTGAACGAGAACTTCATGGGACGGGAGAGCATGAACCCCATCGCGCTTGGCATGTCCACCATGGTTGGAGCCATGTCGACTTTGACGCTTGTGGGTAAGCTGTGAGATCTCTGTTCTACTTTTCTTGCATGTGCTTACGTAATTATTATCCGTTGTGGCTGTTTCTGTTAGTAATGCTCGTAGTTGACGGCCCTGGCAGTTCGTAAAGCTTGTCTCTGACCACCATGTCTATTGGTAATACCTGTGTAATTAATAGTCATGTCTGCAGATGGCCAGTTTCCAGTCCGATGCAACAGTGGTTGTTTTCTACCAGTCTCTGGTTTCTCAGGCACCTAGTAAAGTTACCGGAATGGAAACCGTACTGCTGCAGCCGGGCACTACTGCATTGGCATAGCTGCTTAGGTTTTGCAATTATCTGCCCGAGTTTGACAAATCGTAAGAAAGTTACAACTTTTGATAATATTTTTTGTTAAGAGTAGTAGACGTGATATCTGAACCGAGACACAGGTACTTTCTCCGCGGGGCCGCACATTTTATGTTCTCTTGACGTCTTGTTTTAGAACTTGCCTGGTCCATAGTGTGCATTAAGTGTATATCTTTGGCTCGTGAATGCATAGTAATGTATTTTCTCCGCATGACATCACACATAACAACGACGCTAACGAGCCTTTCCATGCCCGCTGAAATGTATACGCGTACGGCCCTCAGGTTTGGATGAATATCATCGGCCTCGCCCTCACCATGGTCTTTGCCCACTTCGTTATGCTATCACAACACTTGTACCTTACACTTACTACATAAGTATCATGGTTACTACTAAACGGTAACAAATTCTAAGTATAACCTGCAGAACTTTGATGACTGTGAGTAACTGTAAACTGAACGAGCAAAACATTCGCTCTGCACATTATGACTAATATTCGTCGTTCTCCGAGTAGAATATCAGAAAACCTCAAGAACTCCAGTTGAAATTAGTTACTTCTTAAATAACATAGATTAGCATGAATTTCTTAAATTGTGTGTTGAAGGACATAGCAATAAGTAAACCTTGCAATATGTTCACAGAAATCGTTTTATACCGTCCACTACCAGTTTTCAAAGAACCTCTGTTGTTACACAGCATCAACCCCGACCCTCTGCAGAGGTTCAGTCTGTGGTTGTTCATTATCCAGGGCTACTTCTGGGCCATATGTTAGTGTCTGGCGTGGCGCAGCCCCAAATGCAGAGGATTTGCTCGTTGGGTAAGCTCGCCTGTCCTAAAAGTCTTTGAATATCTGTACGAACTGAACTAGGGAAATTAGGCAATTCTAGTGTTGCAAAATACAAAAATATTGCCTCACGTTCTCGCATAGAACCAACAGCACAGTTGCACTAAACACAACTTAAGACAGGTGAATGCTATGTACGCTCTAAAAACAGAAATTTTAAAGTAACTTGGCATGTTTTACTACACGATATGTAAATACAGTAGCTGTAAACGTAGTCTACGATATATATATACTTGTGACAGTAAATAAATCAGAGCCGTAGGCCAAAGCTTTTGTAGCTCGCATCGAAAGTAGGTCTTAATATGCACGAAAAACGTCGTCTTCAGCTAGACTCAAACTAGTTGTAGCACTGACCTCCAAGTGCTGACACTTTTAATAACTAAGCCCTGCTTCATCTTGTATGCTTCGAAGGAACCAATATACATATATTTTTACCCATCATTCATCGAGCTAAATTGTCAACTTATCACGCTTCACGAATAATAATTAGCTACCTGTAGGGCACATTACCTGAAGTTGGTACTCCTTCTAGCGCTGTACTGCACCGTGAACTGCATGGGAGTGTCCATCTATGCTGTCTATGCCGACTGTGACCCCATGGCCACCGGAGCCATGGAGAAGCCCCACCAAATTCTGCCGTATTTCGTGGTGGACTACCTCAGCCAATGGCCGAGCGTGCCGGGCATATTTGTGGCGGCGCTCTATGCTGCAGCTCTCAGGTAATATAATGTAGAACCTAAAGAAACTAAGACAGATTATGATTAAATATTCATATTTTATCGTTCCTAAATTGTAACCTTGAAGAACCTGCCCCTCATAGGTAATCTATCGTAAGACCGCTTCGCGTGACAGTGTTTTAAATGCGGTGCACAGCTTGTCGTTCCAACGTTCTATTCTAGCCTTGTAAATACAACTGTGTGGCTACCCAAGATTTGCTAAAAATGTTAGCCATCACGGCAGTTGTCCTACGCCAGTGTCGATGGTAAAGTTTCTCGTATCTCTTCAAGTTTGCACTGAATTGGAACTTGAAAACTACTGACTTATCTGCTGTTTAAAGGAAACAGTAACGCATTCAGAAGATTAGCTGAAAGAACACGTTCAAAAGATTGTCATGTGAACCGGCCTTTACGGGTAAAGCATCACCGAAGATTAAAGATCTAAATTACTCAAGTTGTCACTCTCAATCCGTAATTGAGTATTATATCTCTAAAGTGCGTTAGAAGCATTGGATAGGTTCCATTGTTGGACTCTTTGTCTAGGAAAGAACCCAACTGGACTCTATTTCTCAGTCAGTCTCGAGTCTCATAGTCTACTTTAACTATACATAGCACAACAGACGGTTTAGCTCGTGAAACCACTGTCTCAATACACATCATAGAGGATACATATCTTAACTGACGGTTACAGATATGCTATAAACTGTAGCGTAGAATGATTCAATGGAACGTACGTTAATTTATGTACGTGGAGCCCCTGGAGTAGTCAGTTTCATTAGCAATATTATGATTAGCCATGACATATTCGCGGCATATGCAGCGATGAGGCTGGTAACGTGCTGTGATGGAGACAATGTCAGAAGATTCTCGCCGAAGCGAGTCAGAAGACCAGGCAGTAGCAAACACAATAATTGATTCAGCACTTCTAATAGCGATGACAAACGCTAGTCAAAACAACGTCACCTTTTCGTCGGAACGCAAGTGTCTAGTTAACTTTCGGACAACTCATAATATCTGCAGGGAGTTATAACTCAAATTTTTTTGCAAGTTTGTGCTATTTCAATAGGCGCATCAACGCATTCGGTTGAAAAGATGACAATACTCGTATTTTGACCAGCGTGTGTCATCGCCTTAAGAAAGTATCGCGGAACTGGTATCTTTTGATAGATTTGTTATATCGGATCATCGTTTCACCTCGTCACGTTGTAGAGGTGAAGCTCATTAAAAATCACATACTAAACAAGTCTTGTGTAAACAATAGGATGGCATTCTAAGCACGTTAGAGGAAACTCAATATCTACTCTAGGATGTATGGGAGTTTTTTTTTTTTTTTTTTTTTTTGCCGTGCAAATAGCGTCTACGGCAGGTTTACCAGAACAAGTTTAGTTTCTATACACCATCGCATGTTGTGAAAGGAGAAACTGAAGTCAAAACATAACAAAAACTAATTAACGATTAAAGTTCTGCATTGAAACCAGAAAAGTTACTCCTAATAATACTATGCTAAATCTTAAACACTGTTGCGACAGAAAAAAAACCTTGCTTACCCCTAAATGCTACGTCCACGGAAACCATTAAGGACTCGTTTAATTGAATCATCAAAGTCGATCTAAGCCAAGCCCACTCGCCCGATATTTCAGACCGGAGCGCTGGTCAGACAGAGTAGAGGTAAGAAATAAAGTTAACTCGACCGCACTCCCTCTGGGAAGTCCACACGCACTGATCCGTGCTGCAGATATACGAGTAAGTAAAATGGCCCCACAGGAGTATACGGCTGCAGTCGACCTCAGATAGCCAAGATCTAGGTTTACGTCGATGGATGCCCGTTACGCACCGACCTGCGCTCTCGTCCTTCCTCATTTCTCGTAAAGGCCACTACCCCCACAGAAGCCCTTCAGATAAATTGCTGACAAAGCACGTCAAGCTCCGCATAAGGTCTCGCATTCCTGCGTTTATATTCAACTGCAAGTAGCGGCTTTGGTTTCGCCACTTGAAGCATATTGCAAATGTTAAAGGCAACCCAAGTACGGTTCAGATGGATAGCAATTTCATTATACTACGTGTGGAAGCAAACACGAACACGGTCACCGACCCTCAGCCATGTCCCTGGGACATGCCCGCGGACACGTCCCTTCGTGTGGAGAGGTCATTACCAGCCCGCCAAAAGTTGGTCTTTTGCAAAACTGGGCCTGATAACGTTTCCACGGATTGACATAACTTTCCACCAACCTCCAAGACAAGTTATATATATATATATATATATATTTCTCACTTTCACTATTGCCAATTCTTAAAAGACATTCACGTAACTTATTACCTCCGCCAAGGAGGTTATGTTTTCGTCGTCTTTGTCTGTCTGTATGTTTATCAGTCTGTCTGTCACCAATATAACTCAGAAAGTTCAGAACCGTTTTAGACGAAATTTACAGGAATTGTTAGGTATGTTAGGAGAAACAGATGATTAACTTTTGGTAAAGATATGCCCATCGGTTTGTTTGTTTGTCTGCCTCATTTTTCTCAACGCCATAACTCAAAAAGTTATTAATGGATTTTTATGAATTAACACGAGTTATTAGGTATATAACAAAGACCAAATAATGGTAATGATCCGTTTGTTCGTTCGTTCCTTTATCATCGTTTTCAATTTTATGCTGTTAGCACAATAACTCAAAAAATAATGAACGAATCTTTATGAAATTTATAGGGGTTGTTAGAAATGTTAAAAGACATAAATGATTCAATTTTTGTGCAGATCGGTTGGTTCGCTTGTATGTTTGACTCGTGTTTGTCTTAACGTTTGTTAGCAGTATAACTCAAAAAGTTATGAACGGATCTTCTAGAAAATTGCCCAAGCTGTTATTACTATCAGAGGCACAAATAATTAGATTTTGGAGTTAATACAAAGAAAATTATGATTTCAGAGTCAATTTGAATTTTTTGCTACCGTTGCCTTGCTTGGCGGAGGTGTGCGCTCTCTGAGTGCTTCAGTTATTATTGCTATTACCTAAGCCAAGAAGGATATGTTTTGGCGGAAAAATTAGTCTGTCTGTCCTATCTGTCTGTCTGTGTCTATCGCTAAGAGAACTCAAAATGCAATAGACGGATTTTTATTTTAAATTTTAGGTAGCGTTAGGTATGCTAGGAGGAACGGATGATTAACTTCTGGGGAGGATTCATCCAACAGTTTGTTTAGCTACTTGTTTTTTCTTGGTTACATAATTCGAAAAGTTACCTGCGGATCATTGTAAAATTTGCAGTAACAATTGTTGGGAATGTTGTAAGCAGCAATTGATCGAATTTTTGTGATGATCCGTCAGTCCGTTTGTCTACTTGTCTCTATGGTCACTTGTACGTTTATAAGAACATAGCTTAAAAAAGGTATAGGCGGCTCTTCGTGGAACTTCCAGGAATTGTTAGGAATTTTATTAGACACAAATGACTAAAGTTGATGGTGATGATGAGGACAAAAATAAAATCCTGGTCTCAGGACTAATTTGAATTTTTTTGTTAACATTGCCTTGCTGAGCGGAGGTACGCGGCTTCAGAATCCTCTAGTTGTTTTTCCATTCCTAAAACGTACTGCTAGAATGGTTCATGGATACTTAAGAGCACACATTTTTTGTATAACTGTAAACTGTGTTCTGTATGGTGCTGCTTATCGGTGTCTTGAAGAATATGCATGAAGATATAAAATTAACGTTAATAAATGCGAAATGTGCTAGTTTGATGGAAATATTCTAGAGTATTGAATTAGATATCTTGGGTAAATACTTGCTGCGCTCCCTCAACTCATTCGTGCCTGATATTATACACAAACTGCCTATGGGTTAAAGTTGTACCTGAGCTTCACGTGCATGGTAGAAGCTGATTCCTTAACATAAAAATAAAAATTAGGTAGAGAGATGAGTAATAACCATGAACCTCTCTTGAAGAAATATCCAAAATAAAAAACCATCATTTAGCCTTTTACTAATAAAATAATAAACTCTCCGAAAGCTGTCCTGCAATTACCATGTCTAAATAATTAGCCATATTTTCACACAGCATGTTTTGCTATTGCAACTTAAACCGCAAAATTCCCTCTTTATTCTCACTCGTCCTCACCATGAACCCTCCCGCCGCCTGCAGCTCGTACTCGTCTCAAATTAACGCTGTCAGCGCCATGATGTGGGAAGGCTTCTTCAAGGACTCGAAATTTGTGGCGAGGATGAACGAAAAGAGGCGCCCTCTGGTCAACGTGGTGGTCGGTGAGTGCTGGCCATAATGCTTTTCTTTCTTGCTACAAGAAACGGATACTCGTATAAACAGAATTGTCTAGAATTAATTAATTTTGAACGAATTTTTTAATGTACGGTAATCGGGGAGGGCAATAGCAAAGAAAAAAAAAATTCAATGTGTGTCCAACATATGCATAGGAAAAAAGTAAATCGATAAACTAATAGGTACAATAATTGGCAGTGTATCTTCCCAATCAATGTAAGCATTTAGATATTCATAATATTACGCATAGTTCTTAATTTTGCTTATTTCCACTAACAAGTGTCACAGAAAGCTTTCAAGCTCTGCTTGTTTTGCGGAGATTGTTTCAACCTCACAAACGAAGTGGTGATGAAAAGCAAATACGAAGTAAAGAAAACAAATTGGGGACAGTGCATTCATAGCTTCAAACTGGAAGGAAGGGAAACGGAATACGATAGCTGTGACCATAGCTGTCGGCATACATACAGTATTTAAAGTATTCTTAATAATCATACCCCCTTTCCTCAAAAGATCAAAAGAGTGAAAGAAACTTGGTACAACTAACTCGTGTTCCTAGAAGTTTAGACAGCAAGTCACATGCTGTATGAGAGTGGGAGTCGAAAGTAACTCATTAAAATCTACTGCTAAATGGCCATATGCCGTCCGTGGAGCCTGTCAACGCTTTCGTACCTGGTTACCTCCGTCATATACCTGTTTTTCCCGGCGTGTGTTTGTATGTCTGTCTGCTATTAGCGTAACTAAGAAACTTATGGGCAGATCTTCGTGAAATTTTCAGGAACTGTGGAGAAGGTAACGAACGGGGAGCAGGTGTTGAAATTTCTACGATGACCGCCACTCCGTTTGTCTGCCCACCATTCTATCTTTCTGCATTGTCTCGTTTGGCTCTCGGAATGTAGCTGCAGGTTCAAATGTAGCATTTCGTTCAGTCACTCATTGCCCGCTAGCACGTGCACCATAGGCCGGACAGAATACAACGTCCCGACGTCGCTGGTCGCTCCAGCTAACTAATCAGCCCGACAGACAATTCGGATACACGTGCACTATGGCTTCCGGTTACGCCATAGCAGGCTGTGAAATAAATAAAGTTAGTAAAAAGAAACTTATTGTATTGACTGAAGATCAGAGAGAAACCTGCAGATCTTTGCTACCCGTAACTTTTACAGGTGTATTTATGGTCTTTTCAAGACGCCCTATGTTCAAATAATATATCCTGCATCTTTCCGACTCTAACGTAGGTCAATAAAGCTACCGCTGAGAGCCCTATACAAGCGCGCGCCGTGCAAAGCTGGAGAGCACAAAACTCTTGCTCCCACTCAACTCCTGGCAAACTTTGGGTAAAAGGCGGCGGTGGGAAGCCGTCCTTAGTTAGGGGAACACTTAGGCTCTGATGAAGTGGACAGATTAGCGAGAGAGATTGTGGACTGCAGTGCTCGTCCTGCTGTAACTGGAGCTGGGCGTTATTTAATAGTTTGAATTGGTTGGAGGCCTTTTTGTTGCCCTGCGTTGTCTTTTTGAATCTTTTTCATAGTTTGAAAGCGTTAGCTTTCTAAGATGGATCGCCTTTTTCTCAAGGAACTTGCCCTCGGATTTGGCAAATTGATACTCTGTAGTCGTTTATACCTCAGTTTAAAATAGAAGGAAAAAATATTATAACAAAAGCCTCTTCAAACTGTTTATATAAATGTTTAAATTATCCCTTCCCCTTGGAGGCTATGGAAAGTTTCGAAGGGGGAGCGATGATGCCAACGGAACTCCTTGCGCGATGTGTCGCTTCAGGATCAGCCTATTTCCATGAAACAATTAGCAAGCTAATTATTAATATGTTCCTATTTCTTTGGGCATATGATGAGGAGAGGAGGGGCGGGTAACAGATGCAAAATGATCATAAAATATCCAGTGGACCACCTCCTCATTGATGACGTCACCTCTGGTCGCCTTCCAGTAAGTCACCGATTAGTCGCGTGATCTTGGGTGACTCCAACGACGGTTACTTCATCAGTAGGCTGGTTGGTCCGTGGATATTCTACGCTTTGTGGCAGACCCCATCCAGACACCGAAAACTTTAAAAATCTCAGGATTTTCGCTCTCGTCACTCGTCAAGATCAAAATCATTAGGTTAAAGACCAGTGAACCGTCATATAACTACGAATAACAAGAGTAACACCAGAAAATAACGATCGTGACGTCACAGTATCACAGCCAATCGAGCTGCGGCAGGCTCCCAAGTAAGAGAAGGCCGACTCGTATGATTGGCTGCGATGAGTTTTTGACGTTACACGTACCTTTATTCAAGCATGACTACACTGTTCACTTTTCCATTCACTATGAATCACGGTAATTCGAAAGCACTCCTTATTTCATTCTTGATAGTCAAATATGAATCATGAAAGCACCACACACCACAAACGAAGTATTGCTTCCGGATTGTATTTCGTAGAATTGCAGAACACAAATGCAAGGAAACAGAGGTCAACAGAGGTCAAGCGAACTGAGGTCAAGTCTCCACTGAGACAAAAAATAAACGACGGCTGACTCCAAATACGAGCCGCAGAGCGCAGCAGTTATTTATGTTGCGCCTGTATATCAAAATCTGAAGTACAATTAGGATATTGTAGAAATTCAGGATACCTCTGCTCCACCCTTGACGAGCTATCCTGTGTAGTACACTTGCATAGAATCACACTTAGATTTCTGCGTCGATTGATATACTAAGATTGGTATTTACCGCAAGTATACAGACACCTGGACTTATTGTGGTTCCTATTTATTGAATATTAACTACAACAGAGTTTCTGGTGTTTATATCCAACCATTCTTATCATCTACACGTGATGCTGACGGTAGAACACCGAACCCATCCTCGAATATACCATGCCTATATTACCAAGTTACCTACGACAATCTACAGGTACCGTCATAGAGGCGATGGTACCGTTTACTTGATTAGTTACTCGTACTTGACCATACGAGTACTCACTGTGGCGTTCAAGATACGCACACCCGCAGATTATGTCAGTGCTGCTATATTTTCAAGAAATATTTTTGATTAGCTAGTTTATCACGAATTGATTTAACTCAACTACCTAAAATGGTGAGGAGGTCTTTTTGAGGCCAAACTTACTACGGAACAATTTGTACTTCACCTCACCGTCTGGGAGGCTTTGTCTTATCAGTGTAGAACCACTCGTACTCTATGAGCAGTTGCTTCAGATTTTGTGATACCGTTATCGAGAATATGATAGATACCGTGTCTACTGAAACACATGTCCTGAATTTCATGAGAGCTGAGCTGAGAAGGTTCCTCGGTGAATTACAGACATATGTACGACAGGTGTTTGTTAAACCTCAGTGTTTGTATACAGCCATATTCTGCACTACAACACGTTCGGTATATTCACGTGTCGCTTCTACAAAGCGTATGCAATTGTCATCCAAGTGTGTGACGTAAAAGCTGGAGTTATAAGTGAATAGCAGGGAGACGCCTTCGAAACACTTACAAGCACCAATGCACGTTTGCGTAATCGTATTAAATTAAGCCAATTTATATATGTTTCCGTGGTCACAACTCCCAAGCAGCAAAAAAAAATGTGTCGTCCGTGCGTCTTCGGGAAGTAATTGGGACTCAGAAGATATTTTGCCTGGGGGGCAATAAGGTGTAACTTTAAGGGATCCGTATAATGTAAGTGTATATTTTTTAAACGTAAGGCTGTTTTTTTTAGTATATCTATTTTATTTTTTTCTGAACTGCTATTAGAACCATTGTACACATTAGTGGAGGGAGCATTTAAAATACTGAACTGAACGTGACTCTCAGGGTGATGTGAGTATTTACTTTCTTTTAGTCATACCGATATATATTTTTTATACTTTCAAAAACTTCTATAAGCCTGGCAAGAAATAACTGAAATCCTGTAGTGAAGCTTTTTTCGTATCGAGCAGGAGTGTTGCAATGTTAATTTTGACATTAACTCTACACTGAAAGAAATTCTGCCGTTTTTTGATGCACTTGGATGCATCAAACTTGCATACATTTTTCCCCCAAAACCCAAACACGCAAGTGTATCACAAATATGTTAAGTGCATCATCATTCTACTAAGTGCATCATCATATCACACAGTTCTACTAACTCCGCTGTAATTATAATAATAACGATCGTGTAGTATCTGGCATTCAGTAAAAATATCTAACGAGGCCTATGTTCCTTTTGCCCTAATTGTACATAGAACTTGAAAGTTCAACTATTGAAGAAGAGAAGAAGCCAGCGCCTTGAGAATCCGAGAATGGAAGTCGGCCGGTGAGGGATAATTTGCTCCTCGCAGCGCTGATTTCATCTCCTGTACTGCGAGCTACCAGGGCCATATCGTCAAAATTCTAGAATTATGAAGCACAATGAAGTCTACATCAGGGGTATCCACATATACGGGAAAATGAATGATTACTAAATTTATTACTATCAGAATAACGAAGTTAAAGTGCATCATGAGGATGCATATAGGGTCTCACGATGCTCTTGGCACGTTGATAATGCACTTATATGCAGATGTTACGGTAGCGCCGCTACATATTTGCTGTAGCGCTAGGACATGTAGCGCCGCTACTTTTTAGCGCCACTTTACCACCGTTACGTTACTTTTATGCAAACAAAATTACAACAATTGTAGAGCATAAATTTATGTTAATATGTTTTGATCAGGTAAATATAGGGCTAATATTTACCCTTTCGTCCAGTAAGGTTAATGCATATGAGGTGTATTTTCTTTATGGATTGACGCGTCCTGAATCCTGAAATCGCAACCGTTTTTTTTTTTTTGGGGGGGGATATGCTTCTTTTCGAGATGTTTGACTTTGAAGTTCTATTTTCCCATATCTAATACTAATCTAATCTAATAAAGAGATTCGGTAGGGAATTTCAACGTTTTAATGCCATGTATGTGTGGTATGACACAATTAGAGACGTTTTACACGAACGACATTTTTCTCACAAATGCTTGGTTTTCGAGATGTTTGACTTTGAAGTTCCCATTGTTTTCTTATGGGAGAAAATACCCGGCGATTCCATTCTGGGTTAGGAAGCCTTTTTAGCAGTTTTTTTAGGTTAGGTTAACACGATTTAGGTTATTGTGGAGCCGCCGGCTATTTTCTGCCATATAGGAAAGCAACGGTAGCGTCGGAGTCAAATATCTCGAAAGCTGAGAGTTTGCGAACGGAGTGTCATTCGCGTGAAACGTCTTAAAATGTGTCCTATTACCTGTGTATGGCATCGGGATGTTGAGGATTCTCGACGGAATTTATCTTTTCAGTATTAAATTGGAAAGTAGAGCACTCTGAGAGCAAATACCTACGCCAAGTAAGGTAACGGTATCGAAAAATTCGAATTGGCTCTGAAGCTATGATTTTCTTTGTATCAACTACAAAATCGAATTCTTTGTGCCTTTTAATGGTTTTTGGATTTTCTGCAATTGTTTTAAGATCTGTTCATAACTTTTTGAGTTAAGCTACAGCAAACATTATGACAAACATAAGTCAAACATACGAACGAACCAACCGATCTGAACCAAAAGCTAATCATTAATGTCTTTTAACAATGCTAACAACTGCTGTAAACTTCATAAAAATCCATTAAAAATTTTTTGAAGTATGTGTCTCACAAATATTATGACAAACATTCAAACGAACCGACCGATTTGCACCAAAATTTATTCATTGATATCTTTCAACATTACCAACAACTCCTGTAAGTTTCAAAAGATCCATTCCAAACTTTTTGAGTTATTGCGCTAACAAGCAAAATGAAACACTGCGACAAACACACGAATGAACAAACAGATGATCACAAAAATTTAGTCATTTACTCCTTGCGATATCCCTAACACCTCATGAAAATTTCATGAAAAATCCGTTCATAACTTTTTGAGTTATCTTGGCGACAAAGAGACAGACAAACCAGACGAAAGCATAACCTTCTTGGTGTAGGTAAAAGTAGAACTTCAAAGTCAAATATCTCGAAAAGTAATTGTTTCCCCAAAGGGCAGTGGTGAGTTTTGGATTCTAGACGTTTCAATCTGGGGGGAAATGCACTTCATATGTATCAATTTGACTAGGCGAAAGGTTAAATAATTATATACCTAAGATAACAAATATTAATGTAATAAAGAAATATCTTAAGACGTCTTAAAGTAATAATAATGAAACAGTAAGACTTAACTCTTAAGAGACGTTAAGTCATACCGACACATGACTCATAAGTCTTCTAATAAAGAATAAGCGCGTTTATAAGAATGCACGCGTTAGAAACGAGTATCAAACGTGTTCCGTTTGGGTATGCGTTACTGGCTGATCGACTACCGCAAGAATACCGCACAGTACACAGAAAGGAGTGGAGTACCGCTCAGTTTCACTTGCAGAGGGCCCATATGATATGGTTGTCGTCATTAGGTAATGTTTCTCACGTTTCTGCTCGCTTTAAATTGTCATTTACTGCATGCAATGGATAAATTTATTACAAATAGATCCGCAAGTGAAGCAACTCAGAGTGTTAAAGAGAGCGATCCATGGCTGTTGCATGATTTCCATACATTACGAGTTCGTGAAGCTCAAAGAAAACAACGTCGTTTTTTGCGCTTAATTTTCTTTCTAGAATTCGTACTTCTTTCCTTCTACGTATTCCAACGCAAGATTCTTCTCACTCTCTGTTTGTCTCATTTCTTGCCAGTCGGGAAAGTACACATACTGATGAAAATAAGGTGACTTTCCACAACAACAATGTTAATATTGGAATGTTATCGCATATTTAAAAAAGTAGCGCTAATTGTAGCGCCGCTACATTGTGCTGTAACGCGCCCACCTCTGCTTACGTGTTTCACTTTTGTGCTAAAGGCGATGACGCACCAAGATGCATCAAAACAAGTAAAACTGATGCACCTCAAAGCACAAAGTATGAAACTACAATTGCGACCTGCGTGTTAGATTAGATAGGCGGCAGTAGAAGAACCAATAGGCCCATTCCCAAAGAGACACCGGAACATACGCCCCGGCACTCTATGATTTATTGCTCTATAGGTTAGCATGAAGCCGCATCTCGCTTCGTACGTGTAACAAAATTACGAAGCTTTTTGTCAATTTTTTTTTCTCGAAATACGTTTTTGTAACCGCAGAGTTTGCCGCGCTGACACATCAAACCACGCCATGAAGTACCTACGTGCATCCAAATGCTTCTCTGTGAAGCACCTA
This sequence comes from Parhyale hawaiensis, assembly GCA_001587735.2. Classification (NCBI taxonomy): domain Eukaryota; kingdom Metazoa; phylum Arthropoda; class Malacostraca; order Amphipoda; family Hyalidae; genus Parhyale; species Parhyale hawaiensis. Next base: position 15,444,877 of record LQNS02277217.1, read on the forward strand.
CGTACAGGCATCATAATTTTTCTCAACAATATAGGGCAACGGTTTACTGCCAACGTATGATTCAAGTTGGGGACAAAATCTAACAGAAGGGAGCAAAATAATCGTTGAGAGAGTGATAGACTGATTGAGAACCACACGCCCCTACCTGCACCATCTATGCAAGACGAGACTGTGCTGAAGCATAGACCAGGGCCGGGATGCAGAAAACTTCCTTAAACTCCTTAAATGGCCTTATCCAGAGGACTTCTTAAGTCCACTAAATCTCCAACGTACAAAACAATTTCAGAGGCACTTATCGTCTCTTTAGGCCATTTGCGTGCAAGTGCTTAAATCGTCCTTAGCCCGATATCGACCAATCACAGTCCCCGTTACAAGCAGAGATTTCTTCTGTTTCAAAAAAAATTGCAGATTTGATAAAGCAAAGTGTAAAGACCAATTATAATAATAGAAGCCTGGAGGCAGATGGGCAAGTACCCGGAGACCTCCTTAAACCTGACGTAACAACAACAACTACAAGCAGAGATGGAACGCGAAAATAAAACGCCGACGAACAGCTGATTTCTTCCTTTCCTGCTGTGACAGGAGTGCATGTCATATTTTCTTGTTTTAGAAACCTTACAACCAATTTTAGTCTAGAAACCGATGAAGTAATCAATAAAAAATCATTGTATATGTAAAAATACTTTTTGCTCTTTAAACTGATTCTCTAGATACGCGCATGCTGCAAACTCAGTGCTTAGCTTAGCAACTGGCAATTTTCTGAATGGAGCACCGCATATTCAACGCTGTGTTTACAAGGACGCAACAAAAAATTCTAACGATTAGATCGTAAAGACAGTTTGGACTCGTGAACAATCTTTTGTTCCCCGTATGCACTACAAAGTGTCCTAAGATTTTGTTTTTTCTCCTTCTGGTGTACTGTAGTACCGTATGTTGACCAAAACAGCAGTGAAAATATCAGCCTAACTAAAAGTTCCGCTACTCTCTATGGGGTTGGGTGTTTCTTTCAAAGAACTGTGCACTTTTACAATATTTTTAAACAGGCAACAAAAGTTAAAAACTTCCATTCTATTAAGGAATATCAAGAGATTATGGTGTAAAATCAGTATGATTCGCACCCCAAAGTGTTCGGCAGTATCCAATACAAAATTTGTATACTACGGTTTCGAAGCTCGTGCGAAGTTGCCAGACGTGCAAGAAATTTTATGCCAGTTGAGAGCTTGGGTAAACAAAACTAAACGAATACTTTTAAGCGATAGTTTTGTAGAAATACTTAGAGAATGTAAATATTATGAAAAATGGACCAAATCTGCACTTGTCATATGTTTCTTCGTCGATGTTTTGGTTCTGCTGCTGTTTCTTTATTGCATTTAAGGATGGTCTAAGCACCCGTAACTTAAGTACAAAAATAAAGGAAAATCCCTTTGGGCGGGAAAGCGTAAATCGTTCGTGCATGTGCCCGGAGCTCACACAGTGCATTTTTCTGAAGTTAAGGGGAAATCTGTGGGCTAAATACACTTGGTGAAGTTTGGTGCATCCCGGCCCTGTAGACCATTCTGCGAATCGCCTTGGCCAGTATTCTTAGGCGTTAGATCGCTGCATCCTGCCGTTGTAACACTTGCAACCTAAACGCTGTAACTTACTGCTTTTTAAAAATGAATCTTTATACATATAGCCGTCACCTCTACATACTTCAGGAGAAAGCCTTCGCTATATTTCAAACCGAAAAAAGCAGTCCTTTCTATAGAACGTCTCTTAAACTTGAATGGATTCAATCATGAGAAAATTTTTTAAAGTGGTATCCGAAATATTGCAATGATCAAAATAATGTCTACTGATCGCACAGACAGTAGTTATCGGTATCAGTGCTTGGTTTATAACGCGTGCGTTTCCTTTGATTCCGTTTTTTCGTGAGCGTAAATTTCAGTGTTCATTTATTTTTTATAGTCCGAGGCCTTTAACTTAAATCTGTCATAGAACTGTCGATGATTTGTTTTCTTTTTTTCTTTTCTTGAGTCTGTTTTTAAATACACGTTGCCACATATGAAACACTTGGCCACAGTTAGCACGGTGTCGCAGATAGGTGACTCGTAGTTACTTTTCTCTTCTTGATAAACTCACATGAACATTTATATTAGAACATTTATTAGAACAATTACAGTGATGTCCGAATTATTAATGGAGACTCTCATTACTTGGGGAATCAATTATTATTTTTTTTAGCCCATATGCACCAATATTCGATCAGTCCTCTCTCAACGAACATACTGTAATACGTATTTGGTTGCTATACCGACTGTACTCTTTACAGTACGGTGGAACTCGTAAAATACAGACAGGCGTTTTATCTCAGGTTCCAAATGATAATTTTTAGAGCACGGTTGCTATCACCCGCGAACGAAGTGAGAGAGGTGGTAATGTTTTCGTTGAAGATTTGAGTATATATAAATTGTATATATGTCTGTCCAGCCAAACACGGGAAGAAGAAATTGAGTAGCGTTCATAGTTTTTCTTTTTTCGCAAGGAGCAACTCGAGTTTACCTAAATGCGAAAAATGTCAAGACTCTAGAGCAGTGGTTCCCAAAGTGGGCGATATCGCCCCCCTGGGGGCGTTGGCGAGTTCTAAGTTTCTCTTTTTTCATGACTTACACTTCGGTTTAACCTTCATTCCGATTTGATTCATACCAAAAAGTGCGTGTTCGATTGTTTATTGCGATTGGCGCAACGGGCGGGGGGCGTTAGGATTGTACCTGGCCGCCAGGGGGGCGCTAGCCCAAAAAAGTTTGGGAACCACTGCTCTAGAGTTAGCTGGCCATCAAAACTGACGGTGTTGAATTTGCCCCCATCGTGGGTGATGGTCTTACGCCAACTGGTGTTCTAGTTTCCCCTACATTCGTAAGGCGTTTTTCTTGGCTAACACCATAGGGAACTGGGAAGTTTTACTGTTGAATGCATTGCAGATGAGTTTCACTACACGGCACTGTTTGTCACTTAATATAGCTTCGGTTATCGCTACAATCCACGCTGCATACAGTTTACCTTTCTGGATTTTCTCGGTTACGGAAAGTCCCTGTTCTAGTAACTATCTCCGCTTTTAAGAGTCTCTCTTTGAGGATTTCCATTGAATCTTCAAGTAGTGCCTTGCATAACTGCCTACTGAGAAGTTTCAATCGTGATACAGAAAAAGATACATCAAGATGGCGTCTGGCTTCACAGCATGGGACCTGACGGTCTTTCTTCTGTGCCTCACGTTGTCTTTGGGCATCGGCGTGTACGCAATGTACGTCGGTAGAAAGAAAAGTGTTAACGACCGCGAGGCGAGGGTGAACGAGTATCTCCTCGGACGGAAAAGCATGAACCCCATCGCGCTTGCCATATCCACCATGGTTGGAGCCATGTCATCTTTGACAATAGTGGGTAAGCTGTGAAATCTTTATTCTATAACAGATGTGTTTATATCTTAAAGTTAGGTTTCTCCTTGATGACCGTAACTGATAATAATGGTTGTCCTGGGAAGCCCTGGTACTGGATGAGCTTATTCTGACAGCAATGCCTATTAGTTATGAAAATGCCTGTATAGGTGGAAGCTATGTCTCTTAGTAATACAGAAACTACGTTTTAATGCTGACGGAGTGTATGTTTTTTCCTCATACGTATTTACTCAGTATAACCTCATACAAATACGACACTAACGAACATTTCCTTACGGCAGGTAACCCTGCAGAAATGTACTCCTATGGCACCCAGGTGTGGATGAATTTCATCGGCATTTTCCTCGGCATGGTCTTTGTCCACTTCGTTATGCTCTCCGTCTTATACCCGCTCAAAATTACGAGTGTTTATACGGTAATATTTTAGGATTAATACTCTCCGTTGGTGAGCATCATATATACCGCCATATGTGTCAGCATATAGTTGATGGCTCTGAAAACGTATTCTATTAATGCTAATGCGTTTTCGTGTAACTCAAAGATGGCAGTTTTTGCATCAAGGCCGCGCTCAGGGGTTTACTGAAATGATTCAATGATACGGACGGAGCAAACTATCGAGGCTCACTATTATGGAGCAAGGGGGCAAATGGATTTGTTCTCTTAGTGCAGCAGTTGGGACACCAAGTTACCCAGTTATTTTAAATTATGAACACAGTTTTATGGATGGAATATTAAATTTTTAAACCGTTAGTGTCTCCAGCAGTAGGCCTACACAGTAGACGGAAAAAATAAACTCGTCCCTCCTTCCCCCCTCTCTCCGTTTCTTTCCCAGTTATGTCCCTCCTGTTGCCTTATTGAATGCACTCCCTATTTTAGATAATAAATTAATTGATTTAAATGAATTCAACAATATTTTCTGAGTTCATTTAAATGAATGGCTTGAATTATCACACTTGGGGATACCCACATACCGTTTCCAAATCGTTGCGCACTGAACGCTGTTGCAGCTCCAGTGGAGATTTTCTAGTTGACGAAAATGAAAACGGTATATGCCACTTGAGAGCAGCTAACTGTGCTAACTTGTTTTCTTGGCTCTAGCATTTTCTTTTATTGAAAAGAACAGTCAAGTTCTTCAACTTCTGCTCGCTGAAATTACAGGGAAACCTCCTTCTCTTGCTTTATAATGTTCTATTACTTAGGGTGAAAATTTTTGCTTCCATGCGTTTGATACATGCACTCTAAATTGAAGAGTACACAAATCCCTGGAAATTCAGAAACATAAAAAAATTTATAAAACGCATAGAATGACAAGACCTATCCCAAGGAATAGCTGTAGTTATTACCTCCGCCAATTAAGGGGGTAATGTTTTTTGTCGTGTTTGTCTATCCTTTTGTCTGTTCAATTGTCGGTCACCAGTATTACTCAAAAGCTAATGAACGGATCTTTATGAAATTTACAGGGATTGTTAGGCATGTTAACAGTAACAGATTATCAACTTTTGGAGAAAATCCGTTCATCTGTCTGTTTGTTTGTCTGTGCCTATTTTTTCTTAAGGACTTTAGTCAAAAAGTTATGGACGGATTTTCACGAAATTATATGCCTTTTTCGGTATATTACATAGAGTAAATGACCAAATATATGCGATGATGCGTTAGTTCCTTCGTTTGTTATTCGCTACGTTTGGTTTGATGCTTCTTAGCACAATAATTCAATAAGTTATGGATGGATCTATATGAAATTTAGTAATGTTAAAATACATGAATGATTAAATTTTGGTGATGATCGGTTGATCCGTTCGTGTGTTTGACTTATTTTTGTTACAATATTTGTTAGCAGCATAACGCTAAAAGTTATTAACAGATCTTCATAAAAATTACAGAAGTTGTTAATACTATGAAATGACACAAATTATTAGATTTTAGTGTTGATACAAAGAAAATCATGGTTTCGGAACAAATTTAAATTTTTCGTTAGCGTTGCCTTGCTTGGCGGAGGTATGCGCTCTCAGAATGATCTCTATTCCATCATTTGCAAATATATTCAGTATGGAATATACTCATGTAAAACATTGTAGCATATACGGAGGACCTACGTAAATGCTGTACCTACGTCGTAGGTACAACTAATTTCGCTATCCGTTGTTCTCTATGTAATACTACTTATCTGCAAACAATTGTGCACATAAATTTCTTTTAAATGGAAAGGATAACATAATGTTTTGTCGCTTAGACCAGCTACCACGTTTTATGGCCAGAAATCTGCCACTTACATGTGTTCTCTTTCTGCTGCAGTACATCGAATGTCGCTTCAAGTCTCCATTCCTGAAATCCATCACTCTCGTCACCTCGCTATTCGGCACCTATTTCTACCTCGGACTAGTAGCTTACTCATCCTCACTAGTCCTCGCAACCATCTCAGGTAGGATATCGGATATCTTAGCGTTTGTACTAGCGTGTAATCCAGAATGTTCTTTGTTTCTTAGGCCAGGACAAACCTAATAGCTATTCATGCTCATAACCCGATGCGAGGACGTACAGCTCGCAGATCGTTTATGCTACCGTATCAATTCAACCGACTTGGAATATGTATCGTGACGACGTGCGAACAAATATGGTGACAGCATTAAGCTCTTTGAGGGCGTTTTCACACGTCATTCATCTCGATGAGTTCGCTCAAACTAGTGAACGCCACGCGTTCAGCTAAATTACATTTCAAAGCTGGCAGTTGATGGACAAACAGGTTCATTCCCAGCTAACAGCCGGGATTCATGCTCTGGCCCTATATGAGCTATTGCAGTTATGTGAAAATCACTTAGACCTCGGAAGCCGAAAAGAAAATAAACTCAGCCAAGGAGAAGGTCGTGCGAGTTGTGGAGCTTGTTGGGACGAGAATGATAATGAATTGCGGTGGGTGGCCTCTGAATTTGGCCCTTTTGAGTTTATGACTCCTGGAGCAGAAGTTCGTAGCTGTATAGGGTGTTACTCCCAACGTTTGTGACGACGATCTTCATACGCACTGACTGTCTCTGCACTGATAATTCAGAGGAGAGTCCATTCGAGATATCCAGTATGAAATAGCAGAAGGAGGTGGAGCTAGGGCGTGGGTTTGAAGTATGAAGCACGTCTGTTTCCTCACTGCACTGCATAAGAGAAGTTCTGTAAACAAAACATATAAATATTGAAATCATCCTCTGTAGCGTTAATAAATCTTAAACAAATTAATAATGTTTTTTTCGTGGGCCTAGTCATACTAATGGTCAAAATCACTGTGATCCCGTATAACACCAGAGCAACCCAAAAATGTTACAAGCACACGAACCACGCCATTTTTTTTTTTTTTTGGGGGGGGGGAGGTATAAGGAAAGAACCCCAGGAGGAAAAAGCCCCTGTGGAAGAAAGCCACCAGGAAAAAAAAGCCCCCGATTTTCTCCTAACGTACATTTATTATCCGTACATGTCTTCATCAATCATAATTTTTTTATTATGTTCCTTATGTAGGCTGAACTGCGACTGCCGAGTTGAATCATGGGACACAACAGATAGGCATGTCCCCGTCCACACATGTACCACACCGCGCAACAAAACAAGAGCGTTTGTATCCGTGCCTCGCGCTGTGCTATTCCTACGGCGTGCGACGGGAGCCGTTCGCACACGTCCCACACCACAAGATGCAACACCGCTCAACACGTTTGCTTGTAGACAAGACACGACACACGCTACAACAAGGCTCAACACGGTGCAACAAGACAGAGATTTGGCGAACGACCATTCAACAGGTGTTGTGTGGCGTTGCGTGGTATGGTCCATGTGCATACGACCTTTCAACACGTGTGGTGTGGCGTTGCGTGGTGTGATGTGGCGTGGTATGGTACACGTGCGAACGGGGCTAAACAAACGTGTTCAGTGGTGTTGCATCGTTTTGCGTGGTGTGCTGTGGAACATGTGCGATCGGATCCCGTCACACGCGGTAGAAACTAGGAATAGCACAGCGTCAGGCACGGATACAAACGCTCCTGCGTAGTGTGGTGTGGCGTCGTGTGGACGGTGTGGTACAAGTGCGAACGGGTCCCAGTTGTAGACAAGACACGACACACGCTGCAACAAGGCTCAACACGGTGCAACAAGATAGAGATCTGGCTCAGTGTTATATTTTCTTATGCATCAATAAAAATGATTAGCAACTTGTATTGTTGCTATTGAATATATAATATTAACAACGTATTTTGAGTGCTAAATGGAGGCATTGGACAACTGACTGAACCTGACTGGAAATATTTCGAAATAAAGATGTACAGGACTAAATTTTTTGTTCAACTATACAGCACACGTAATTAGCAATGCTGTTTGTCAAGCTTTCCTTCGGTGTTACGCTGTAAAGCAATGTTTTTCTTAACCCGCAGTCGACACTACTCCAATAATTAACACCGAGTTCGGTATCCAGGATGCTGCTGGTGTCATTTAAATCGATAGTTTTTCCTGAAGTGAAAATTCATTCGGTTGAAAGAAGAAACCAATTTGGAGAAAATTATTTACCCGCCTGCTGACCCCTGATAAATATCATTTGCTTCAAGGATTGCGCAGTCAACTAGCGTCCCGAGCCGTCATTATAAATTACGGCAGAAATTTAGTACTTCACAAAAACCCCTGTTTTCTCTTGTGCTTTTTACTTCTCAGAGGGCTTCTTAAATGCAAATTTAGCATTCTGCCTGAAAAACTGGATGCATATTGTCTGGCGCAGATAAGTGTGCATCAAACATAGCACCTTTGAAGATGCTCATACACAGTCATGCAGGCGAGATAGGTCTCTCTGTTAGAGTTCCCGTGCGTAACCTCCGTTTCCTAGATACCGTCTTTAGTATTTGAATTTCTTCCTATCTTATTCCCATGGAGCGTGACATGAAAAATATAAATATATTTGGAAAAAATAAAAACACGACATGAAATACCATATTGTATACTGTTAAGAGCTTTAGCGTAAGCTCAGAGCAGCTGAAGTTTAGATAGAGAAAACCTCAGAGAAGAGTACAAAACACGATGCAAAAAAGGGCTTAGCGAAGCTGAATGATATCTGCATTCAGTGGCCTTCAACGTTGGCAAAGAAACGACTGCATTCAGACATACATACGTTTACCATCATCTGCAACCTGGCCTATTTTCTACCAATCAGTTTTTAATTAATGGAACTTGACAGGATGACTACTACTTCCAATTATTTAACCTTTGCTAATTTCCTCCTACCTGCTTTGCTAATGCCTGATAGAAAATGAATGAATAAACAGATAAGTACGCATCGGTCTTATGATATTGCAGATTACCAAAAGCTTTCAAGCTTAATTTGAAGAAGTGCTCAGCTATTAATTTTGATTAATTTTTGTTTGGGACAGGAATACCTGCGTGGACCTCGGTTGTGGTGTTGGGCCTTGTCTGCACACTGTATTCTTCATTGGTGAGATTTTTCTGCTAGGCTATAACTCTATAACTGGACAAAAAAATCTACTACCGAATACTGAAATAACGACCGTTGTGCGTTTTAGCTGCTTGCTTATCTACCTATTTATATGACAGTTATGCGCCGAAATTTCCACCTCGCGTGAGGCAGTACTCCTGCCTCGGAGTACAGGAAGTCCTAATTATAGACAGGACTTATTCTGTACCGGGTGTCTCTAAAAAGGTAACCCAAGTTCAGTTTAAAGGGTTACCGCAGCTAATCATACTTTAATATAAAAGCTTGAGAACCATGTCAGTAAAACTTGGGACAAAAACATTGCCTTGCATGCAGGTGCATAGTCATGCTATCTAAACTGCATTGGTTCACTTATTGAGCCTCGTCCCGAGACGTTTTCATTGTTTTTCATTTCTGTAAAATTTAACGTATCTACGATTCGACTCCAGCTCATTAAACTTACGTGTAAGAGAAGCTTCGACTTCCCGCAAAATGGAAAAAAGGACTATTTACTGTCACGAACACTTTAGCGAATTATGACAAAACCCAAGTACAATTTTCGATTAACAAAAACCACCTTGGACCTTCGCTTGTTATTAGCAGAGCCAAAGGTAGAATCTTCACCATCCATGTAATCCATTGTTAACTCATTTATTCCAAAATATTCCATTATTTCATTGAACGTTGTTTAATTTCTTTAGTAGTAGAACGGTTTCTCTTCAAATAACGACAAATAAATGTATACATGTACTGATTGAGCTCCCCCCCCCCAAAAAAAAAATACAGTTACAAATTTTGGACCAACCTGTGATAAATCCTACTTTACTGTATGTTGTTGTACAGTATAATTGTCATACAGGGTGTCCGGCACTTTTGAAAACAAACTTTAGCATAAGGTTAGGACCGTTGAAATAAATAGTTTTTACTAAATAAAGATGTGGTCTAAAATGCTTCGTTAAAAGTTATTAATACTTTGGGTTTGAGAAATATTGAACTGACATTCATTGGTAAGGAGTAGCAAGGAATTGAAACGTGCACGTTAAGCAAACAATTTTATTATTAATACAAGAAGCACGAGATCAATTACAAAAAATGTTTGCAATGGAGCCCCTTTACTTCGATGCAAGCGGTCAAACGCCGATGCAATGACTGCCGGACGCGTTCGAAATTTGAGGAGTTGCACCAATTCTTGCCGGTGCTTCAGTACTTCTACCAACTACCTGCACGCGTGTAAATTCCACGGTTAGTGAATGTTTAAACTTACCTACCTAATTTAACCTGAGACAGCGCACATATTCTAACCCACCCCGTCTGAACTAACGTCTGCCGCTTAATCCAGTCTACCGTTACGCAGTCCGTCTACCATACACCTCGTCTAACCTTTCCTACATAGTATTTCAATTTCACCACTGGATCACGCATTTGTTCTGTCAGCAAAGAATTCGCACGTGTGTCTTGATAAAGACATGCAATATTCTCTTATGCTTTTGGTCGCCTTTCTAAGCTCTGTTTCCCTAAGTTCGCGGATACCCTAACCATAGACAGCGACAGTACTTGACTTTTAGGTCCAAAGTGGCCTCTGACGCTGGCGGCCAAAATTGAAAAAATGGGATTTCCTCAAGAGCTATTAAGAACATGTCCACATACGGTCATGCAGGCAAGCACCCAAGTGCGTCCCCGCCGTATCCAAGATACCTTCTCCGCAAGAAAAATGTTGGGTACCTTGGAATGAAAATCCCATTTTTCCGTTGCCGACTTTTGGCCACTATACGTCAAACCTAAGAGACAAGTACTGTTGCGGGCTATGTTTAAACCCTCCATAAGGTTACACGTTTCAATTTTTCAGAGTCGTATCCGATTTTTCGGATACTAGTGGATGCTAATCAGTAGCCCATCATTTTTTTACTTTGTTTAATGAGATAGCTAGATAATAAAAAAAAAAAACAGAGAATCGATCCATTTCTTCACTCACAACCGGGTAATCTTCTGTTCTCAAGATATCATTCCATTTGCTCACATATCGCTTAGTAGTGGCGGATGTTTTCTCAGCAGAAGATTTGCTTCAAACGAAGAGCAGAGATGCCCAACCCTACCCGCTTTGTTTTCCCTTGGGAGCGTATCATGGCTACACATGTGGCTCTATAAGCAATATCATCCCCTGCCAGCAAAGCGACTATAATGTTGTAAAAAAATGTGAACTTGTAGATATGATACGGCTGAAATTATTCACATATGAAGTCAAATCTCTAATTTTTTCTATCTATTATTGAAGAGCGAGGCACTAAAGGTAGGTAGGTACTAGCGTATTAATATATAGACTAGCTGCACCCGTGGAAATTCCACGGTTAGTGAATATTTTCACTTACATTATTTAACCTGAGGTAGCTCTTTACATCTTAACCTACCTTGCCAGAACTAACGTCTCCCGCTTAACCCAGGCTATCCTCATGCAGTCCGTCAACCTGTCGTCTCGTCTAACTTTTCCTAGTATTTCGATTTCATTACTGTATTACGCAATTGTTCAGTCACCAAACAATTCGCACTTGTGTTTTGAAAAAGAGATAGAAATACGACTATACATCTTACTATATTCTCTTACAGTATGTATTTGCACGCCTTTTCTAAGCTCTGTTTCCCACACTTTACAGATAATTTAGTCCTCCATAAAGTCACACATTCAAATTTTTTGTCGACGTTTCGATTTTTTCTCAATATTTCGGAACCCGTGGATACTGATCAGTAGCCCATCATTTTTTTGCTTTGTTAATTGTGATATATCTACATAGTAGCCAAAAGAAAACATATTCGATCAATTTCTCCACTCGTAACAGGGTCATCTTCTGTGCTCAAGATGACATTGTGTTTGTTCAGGAATCACACTATAGACTGTAGAGGCGGATGCTTTGGCGGCAGTGCAGTCGCTTCAAAAATCACTTCAGATCAAAAGAGCCCAACACTACCCTTTCTGCTTACCCGTGCCGTATCATAGCTACGCAACTGGCCTTTTTAGAAATGCCCTCCGCTGCCTGCAAAGCGAATAGAACCTTGTGAAAAAATGAAAATCCGTAGCCAGATATGATACGAGGAAATGCTTCATATTTTAAGCCAAATCTCTAAATTTGTTCTATCTATTAGTGAAGAGCGTGACATAAAATGTAGGTAGGTACGTACTAGCATATTAATATATAGATGAGTTCTCTTATGAACTGAACCGGGGTTTCGTACACCAAACTCCTAACATATCGATAGCCATAGGTAGAACTCCAAGGGCGTCAAATCAGGAGATCTTGGCGGCCATGCAACGGGGCCTCCACGACCAATCCAGCGACTTGGATATTTGGCATGCAATAAGTGCCTAATATCAAGCATGTCTGCTAATTTCGCATTTGACACTCTCTCCATTGTCGATTTGATATCTTTGCTTGCGTTGAACCACTCAAGATTGTGAACAAACACATCTTATTCTTAGCGTTCTTGTAAAACTTTGAACAGTGGATACCGATTTTAGGTCCTTGTAACTTTTTAACGAAGCCTTTTAGACCACAGTCCTTACAACAGTCCTTACCTTATGTTAAAGTTTGTTCCCAAACTGCCGGACATCATGTATATGTATAAGTATCTTGTCTTAACTATAAAAAACTATTCTGTCAATATGATTATGCACGAATCCCCATTTCATCACATCAACTGATTTACCAAATTATCTTTAAACAGGGCGGTGTTCGTGCAGTTGTGTACACGGACGTGTTCCAAATCGTAGTCATGATGGGTGGTATCATCATGGTGATGTGGGTGGCATCGGCAGCAGCGGGAGGCATAGCGACTGTGTGGGAGATCAACGATGCTCACGGCAGGGTCGAATTCTTCAAGTAAATGAGAGTAATGAGTCTATGTACGATTTTTTATCTTGATCTTTATAATAGAGCTTTCAGGGTCGTTTAACGAGAGTGTTAATATCTGGGATGATCCTATGAGAAACTGAAGTTTTACTTGGTTTCATGCGATTATGCGAGAACGAGTAATCTACCTTCATATACCTTGGATGATGCACAAAGATCCCCGTATGGGTTTCATCTGGTGTTTAAACATCGTTTTGGAAATTAGTTCAGTTGTACTGCGTTCGAAAAACAAACTTTGTGAGAACGAAATAAATATTATGTTTCTAACAGTTACCTCCACGAAGCGGTAAGGAGACGTGTATTTTTTCAATGCATGTCGAGTGCGAGCTCCGAAGCGAAAACCTTTGAGCCATTTTAAATACAGCAAGTGCTCCATATGCATATGAATATGCTCAATGTTTTTTTTTCTTCTTCTTTTAAACTCCGGTTCAGTTGGAACATTTTCCTTGATGCTAGCAGACTGGGAATATTGCACCCATTCCTAACTGTGCAGGATTGCAAAACGGGCATATTCGACTGATGCTATTCGCCAGGTGGAGGGTAAATTGAGTCGCTTCGCAGAGGGCTGCTACAGCGAGGTCATAGTTGCGAAGCTTTGTTGTTTGTGTTGTATCATACATGCATGGTCCCCTTGAGCCCGCCCCTCGCCCCTTCCCTTGATCCTACGACGTCACAGGCTCATCCCATAACTGGTTTTGTCCTTTAGTAGCTTCGCCCCTAATTTTATGGAATTTATTTTATTATAATTCAGCCTTATTCCTGCGTTATCACTTACGTCACGTCACATACTAGTAAGTCCCTCACACCGCTCTGATTGGTTGATCCGCCATTTTTGTTGCCTTACCATACGCCTAATAGTCCTGACCTCGCTCCTGATTGACCAGTCCGCAATTATTGTTCTTATATCAGCTCTACCCACCTCATAATTTTCTATATGCATACCAAAACAGAAAACTATAAGGATATGCTCACATATTTTCAAATTTGCCTCCATTTTATTAAACTTTCTCTAACTTTCGAATGTACAAACAGACACAGAGACATATAGACATACGAACTCGACGAAAACATAACTTCCTTGGCGGAGGTTTTAACACTCGACTGTATTTACTACAGTATATCGTTTTGATATCGCCAGAGCCACAGTAATTCAACAAACTTATTTTGCAGCAACAATCGTATGAAACATCTCATTGCCATTTAAAAAGAACCTGCATTTTCCACAGCATCAACTCTGACCCTCTGCAGAGGACTAGTCTCTGGTTAGTCATCATCCAAGGCTACTTCTGGGCCATGTTGATGTTCGGCATAACACAACCACAAGTACAGAGAATTTGCTCAGTCGGGTCTTGGGAAAATGCCATTAGGTGAGTTTCCTCTGCCGAAGGCGTTTGATTACTTGGACGGTCTGTATAGAATACCGAGGTCAATATTAGGTTACCGTGCAGTGAACTTTAACGGTGAGTTATTGAAGTATATTGAAAAAATATATACTGTTGCATCAATAACCGCGTCTGCAGGTTGCGCAGTTGTCGAGAACATCTGAGCTCCTTGGATGTTATGAATTATTTAGGTATTGGTATTTGAATGTAATGTGGTTACGTTCGGATATATATTACTGCACTATAACTGACAAGATACTTGTAGGATTATTATTAGAAGTTAATATATATGAACTGTAATTCAAGAGTTCTCTTCGATGTTTAAGTTCATGTGGACGAAAAAAAAAAGAATTTTTTCAATTTAACTCTACCTAGCTGTATCTAGGTCTATGCCCTACATCAAGGCACTTTTCGTATTGAAGGAACCTCTGTAAATATTTACCTTTCACTCGTAGAATGAAACTGTTATTTTTTTATGCCCCACATATTCACTTTTGGAGAAACCGTGACTACATAAGAAAACTTACGCCTACAGGGCTCACTACCTCAACATGGTGCTCGTTCTAACGCTGTTCTCTATGGTGAACTACATGGGAGTGTCCATCTATGCTGTCTATGCCGACTGTGACCCCATGGCGACCGGAGCCATACAGAAGCCCGACCAAATTTTGCCTTATTTCGTTGCCGACTACCTGAGCCAATGGCCGGGCGTGCCGGGCATATTTGTGGCGGCGCTCTATGCTGCAGCTCTCAGGTAAGATAGACGCCGAGGAAGTAGCTACAGAGGATGACTGAAGAAACATTTCTGGATCTTTGTTAGATAGATTACGACGTCCAATGAAAATAAAGACTTATTCTGCGCGTACAACCGATCTAAGGGGGTGAAACTTTTAGAACTAAACGTCTACATTCGTCTTTCACAATATCTAATGTCACATAACCAGCGGAAATGTTGGACATGCTCTATAATTCCTTTCGGTCTTTTTTAAAATCCCAGTTTGGCACTGAGGTATTCATGACTTACAGTTTATCTAGTCAATGTTCAATTCAAGTGTATTCTATAAAGACGGTACGAATGAATACAAAAGATTTTACGTGAGCTGGTTAAGAACATGAACTTCAAAAAATCAATATTTGAACTATGTACTACGCTACGGGAAATGTATTTAAACTGTCTACTCTGCGAGTTGTGGAGTGAAATCAGTAGAAAGCTTTCTTTAAGAGACGTCAGAGTGAAAATGCAAGTTAATGCTACTTTTCAAGTTTAGATAAGATAGGCAGCAGTAGACAGACCAACAGGCCCATTCCTAGAGAGCAGCCGGGACTTACGCCCCTGCCCTCTATTAGCTCTGGCTATTATGTCAGTGTCATAAAGACGACCGAGTAAAAAAAGGAGAAAAAGAGAAAAGCCCTCAGCCAAAGAGACGATCATGCAAGCGCGATTTATTACAGCAGATCGGCGGAGTTTAGAGACGTAAAGTTAGTTGGATGCGAAGAGAAAAGATTGTGGACGAAGGTGACCTCCGAAGCTTTGGCCGTTAAGAATTTGTGACTCCTGGAGGAGGTGTTCTTATAGCTGTGGATGGTGTCTCTCTCAATATTTTTCAATACGTTTGTTACACGCGTTGCGTGTCTGCGCTCCGACAATTTCAGAAGGAGAAGAAAATTTCAAATGTTCACCATGAAATATGAAAAAACTGCTGACTTCAGAATTTTTTTTTAGCTTTATGCTTGAGTTTTTGAGATTTGATTCATATGGGATCATTAACGTGTCTCTCAAAAAGTCTCGTTGTAGGTGCGTCGGTCAAACCATTCAAATGCATGAATATTTCTTCAAGCTGCTCCCTGAGACGCTTTTGCTCAAGACAGAGATCACGCCTACTTCGTGTAGGCGACACTCGCATTGCTTGTTCCACAACTGAGGTATCAATTTTGCTGCTCTGCGTGGAATTCTTTCCCTGTGATCATTATCTCTGCACCGATTGAACCACAAATTCTAAATGTAGGCGCACTAGCGCTCCGTATAAGGGAATGATGATGTCATTGAATTTGTACTCGAAATTCCTGGTAATGAATGCAGCTACTCTGCTTGCCATTTTTGCAGTCATGTCAACTTGCCGACTGTGTTGTAGTTTGTTTCAAATAGTTATTTCTAAGCACGCCAAGCCAGTGTTAATGAAAAATACATATTGGTCCTGAAACTAGGACTTTCCCGTGACGTGATCATCACCAAAATTAGGTCATTTGTGCCACTTGACAATAATAGCAGCTTTTTATTTTTGTGGAAGCTCCGTTCGTAATTTTTTATTCGTGTTTTCACTAACATTTTGATAAACATTAGTTAAAACACTAACAGACGTACCGATCATCACCAAAATGTTATCATTCATGTCTTTGAGCTTTTTTAACAATTCCTACAAATTTCATGATGATCTGTTCTTAACTTTTTGAGTTATGTTTCTGACAAACATAAACCTAGAGACAAACAAATGGAGATACAGATAACACAAAAATTTAGTCATTTAGTTTTAGTAACAACTCTAACAATTAGTGAAAATTTCATTAAGATCTGTCCATAACTTTTTGAGATATGCTCCCAACTAAAAAGAGGCAGACAAACAAACGGTTGAATGGATCTTCACAAAAAGTCAATCATCTATTCCTCGTAAGATATTAGCGATCCCTGTAAATTTCATAAAGATCCGTGTATGACTTTTTGAGGTATCCGGTGACAGATAAATGGACAAACTACAAAAACATAACCGCCATGGTGGAGGTAATTTGTCCTTTGGCTGCATGATGAAAATTAAAAAAAAAAACTTTTTAATTAACATAGCGACCTAAAACCGATTATTAACTGTTTAGGGTGATGCAATAAATGCAATAAATCACTGTATATAATTCCAATAGTCCATAGGTGAAAAGAAAAATTAACTAATATAAAATTCACTGATCGTCTTCCTCTGTTGACGTGTATTTATGAATTCTTTTACTTTTTGAAAAGCAGTTATTCCTAGTTAAACTTGAAAAGTTTCAGTTTAATCGTTCTTCCTCAATGCATTCCTCACAGTTGATATAAATTTCGTAAAAATCTGTTCCTAATTTTTTAGATAAACCCCGGTAAACACATAACCTTCTTGTTAGAGATACTAAAAAAATCCTTATTTAAGCTGTTACTACATAATTCATAAACTTTCAGTAGGCTGTTGGGAAAGTGTGATGTCCTCATGCTCAGCTCTACTTACTGACACAACACGCTTCTTTTCGTTAGTTTAACCGTTGAATTCAACATCCCTTTCTCGCACGTTCTCACCCTGCCACTCCCCACCGCCTGCAGCTCGTACTCGTCTCAAATTAACGCCGTCAGCGCCATGATGTGGGAAGGCTTCTTCAAGGACTCGAAATTTGTGGCGAGGATGAACGAAAAGAGGCGCCCTCTGGTCAACGTGGTGGTCGGTAAGAGCTGGCCAACACTCGTTTCTTGTTGCTACAAGAAGCGAATCTGCTCAGTATAAACACATTTGACTAGTACTAATAACTTATACTCGTATCTCGAGCATGATTATTACGTAAAGAAATCAGGGAAGGTTATAGAATGGCTCGAGGATGCAACAAAAAGCTAAGGTCTTACTTCCGCCAATGAGGTTGTAGTTTTTATCAAGTTTGCCTGTTTCCCTGTTTGCCTATTGGTCAGTTCGTCTCTGTGTCTGTCTCGCTGTCACCTAAATAACCCAAAAAGTTATCGACGGATTTGTACGAAATTTTTCTTTGATTATTAGGTATGTTTGGGACAACAGATGATTAACTTTTGGTGAAGATCCTTTCAGCCGTTTGTTTTTTTAGTGATCAGCTTTCTCTTTTGCCTCTATAACTACTCAAAAGATTATGAACATTGGCTGCGACTCGACTAAATGGAAGGAACAATCATGTTAACCTGCGTATCATAGTCCTTTGGGATAATCAAAGTCATACTAGATTTTTGTTAGTTGAACATTCAAATGTAGAGGTTAACATTACAACTTACCACTTTCATCATCTTTCTCTGCATCTGTCATGTGTATAGAATGATCTATTCGGACTTGATCTACACTGGCGGACAATCGGGATTCAAACGTTTTGAAACCATACAACAAGCAACACATTTTTCGCGTAGCGAGATACTTGTTGAACAATTTTTCAATTAATCAATATAATACCTGCGAATATATTATTGCCTATTTGTAAACAACAGAAAAGTGTAACGCTTTTTTAGTTGCAATTAGTATGAATCAACAGAGACATCCAAACCTTCTCGAGAGACACTTGCCAAAAGCCAGCTGACATGGAATCTAACTGCTTGGCAAATCTTTTTATCAGCATACAGCGGTGTCCACCAAACAAGACAGTCGAACACTTTGCACTACGTTCGAGCAACAAAAGGTTATATTTTGAACTGGCCTTTGAGCAGCGAACTCTGTTGTCTGAAGGATCGCTCATATGATGTATGTTTTCCATGAAGACATACCCTGCAGTGACTAAGCAAAGCTTCTCACAACTGTTACAGTTTGAAAATATTTCAGCACATCGAGCAAAATCAGTTTCTCCGAGATACATCAGTATTTGTAATAAGTGTTACCGCGCCTCCTATGCTATTTTGTAAAAAAAAACGCCAAATAAATCACTCATAACGTGCTGTAGTATATTGACTCCATATTTACACTGCTATTAAAAAAAAGAAAAAATTTTTTTGAAGAAGATCACAACAGAGGAAACAGTTTCCCAAAGCTGTCCTCTGAATTGTCATTCCCGGTGGATCACCTCGATGCAACCTATCCAGGGGCTACGTTTATACAAACAAAAGATCTCTAGAAGAATGTCCAGGCTTTGGCTCTAAGAAATACTCCAGCACCATCTCCATTATAAGCATGGAAGCTGTGCTGCGGGCCATGCATGCTCACGTTGTTTACTCTCGGACGGCGAATTTCCCCTAAGGATAATAAAGCTTCGTTTGTTTTCGATCTGTCCGATTGTTATGGACGCTGGACATTAACCGAAAGAACAGTTACTGTTGTGGTCAGGAGCTACTGCTGCACGTAGGCCTTTTGTATCCAAGGGTATTGTTTGTACACCAATATTAGGCTTCTGTGCACTTACTGCATATGGACTATAAGGCAACACAGGTCACTTTATCGAACTCCGCGGGTTTTGTAGCAGAGGCAGTCTGTAAGTGTAAAACTAACTGTATGCATTTCAAATTTCCCGTTGACGATTTGAGGTGTGAAATGGCGCACTCATGTCAGAATAATTGCTAATAGCGGGACCCCTGGAAATTCCTCGATTAGTGAATATCTTCAGTTACCTTCGTTTAACCTAAGGTAGCGCTTCTAACTTAACCAACCCCGTCTGAACTAATGTCAACCGCTTAACCCTGTCTATCGTTACGCAATCCGTCTACCCTACACCTCGTCTCACCTACCCTAGAATTCTGATTTTACCCCTGAATGACGCATTTGTTCTGTCAGCAAAAACTTCACAGTTGTGTCTTCATAAAGACATAGGAATACGACTGCACTTCTTGCATTGTTCTCCTGTGTATTTGCACATCTCTTTTAATCTCTGCTTTCCTCAGCTTACAGACAATTTAGCCCTTCATAATCTTAAACATTTCAATTGTTTGTCTGCGTGTCCCTTTTTTACTGTTTCGGAGCCCATCGTTTTTCTGTTTGTTTTTTTTTTTTTTGCGATGGACATACAATAAAGTACAGCAGACTCGGTCAATTTCTTCACTCGCAGCAGCGTAATCTTCTGTTCTCAAAATGTCACAGCATTTCCTTAGACATCGCACTGTTGTGGCGAATGCTCTCCCAGCAGCGCATTCGCATCAAAAACACATTAGAGCCGAGATATCGATACTACCCTTTCTGTTGTCCCGTATTGTAGTAGCCTTGCTACGCATCTGGCTCTATTAGGAATGCCATCCACTACCAGCAAAGCGAGTTTAATGTTGTGGGGGAAAATGAAAAGCTGAAGATGTGATACGGGTGAAATGATTCACATTTGAAGTCAAATTCCTAATTTCCTCCCTCCTCTCTATTAGTGAAGAGCGTGTCACAAAATGTAGGTGGGTAGATAAACAGGTACGTACGCACTAGAGAATTATTATATAGATTAACAATACGGAGTACAGTATTGGAATATAAGAAACAATGTATACACATATTGTACAAATGCACAATATGTAGCGATAGAATAGTCATGGCAAAGATGATAGGCGACATACGGTGCTTAGAATCACTATAGACTTTAATATTTAATGTCGGCCAGCTACCTGTTTCATCGCCAATGTAACATTGAAATCGCCAGACCCATTACCATCGCTAGCAGCTAGACGATTATTTACATTGGCCTAGTAATATTTGAATCCTCACTGAAACGCGCTTTTGCCGAGTATATTTTTGCAATCCCAGGTTATTAATTGCCACATGTGCCAAATGATTGGCAGTATCCGGTTGTGGCTGGCCTTTATTCCGAAAGCTAGAGCGCAAAGGTATGAAGGTGGGCCTCAGTAACACTTTTGAAAACTACTACAGTTGAGAACAAGAGTCCTTGCGAACACTCACAGCGCTCCACTACGGCAGCTTGCACAAGCAGACAAACTGCACAGTGCGACTTACTGTAAATGCCAGCCAGGCTCTTGAGTTCGGACAGACATTTTGGTGACATTGGATACCACCCTTGGGCACACACGTTAACGGCCTGCTAAATTCGCTATGCACTCCAGCTTCCGCTTAGCTGCAGCACGTTGTAAATAAAAGAGGAATAAAAGTCTTTATTTCTCTTCATCACTGGAGGTGTTGAGTTTTCTTCCTCTTAGGATTTGAGCTCAAGTCCAGTCAATCCAGCTGCAAAATTTCCTAATGATATACGTACTGGCTTGCCTAATCTACGAATTTATGAATGAGAAATATTGGATCGGTGAATTGCATGTTATCAAATTTCTAACTGAAAAACAAATAAACACATTCCATAGCCATAATAAACTAAAAGACTGTGCTCCAGAGTGACATATTTTACAAGCGATATATTCACTCCACCAGCACCCACCGTATACAGGACTAGATACAGGCTCAAGACATTCGCCAAAAAGTCAAAATTCTAGATATTAGTAAATATGATCCTGCATTACGCAACACCGAGTAGCCCGAAAAAACGCTGAAAATTCATCTGAAAGCACCTAACATCTGACTTAAAGACCCGCTGGCCAAAATATTCGAAAGATGACCCCAAAGATGAATTCCAGACCGAAACAGGCCAGGGCAAAATACACCGACCGAACTGACGAATTTGGCTCCTAACAATCTCCATTGTGAAGGAGTGCTCATAAACCGCTGCCCGTGTATTCCTCCCGAAAACCTTGAACGCTAGGACAGAAGAATGCAACCAATGTCTTTCATTGTTGTATACCTTATACAACACTCAAAGACCGGCCACAATTCGCATAAAAGACAAATTCACCAGCTCACTTTGTTGGTCAATTTGCGTGTAGAACTGGTTTGGTTCGTTTTGACGCAATGTTGTAGGTATCACACCATTTACGTTCAATGGTTGATCGTCGCTCTGAAGCACGCCTGTGGGTGGTAAGGTTCTATAAATCATTCGTGATGTTATTTTTGAGCATGTGAAGGGTGTGTCCGTTGATGGATTTTTAAATGACTCAGTCGTTGTGGTGTCTGGCGTCCCTCAAGGTAGTGTATTTAGCCCGCTGCTGTTTGTTCTGTACATTAGTGTTAGCCTATCTTCGCTAGAAAACACACTGATCAACTATAGTATACCGACGATACCACTTTGATATCAGTGATACCAACCCTTTGCATGCGTAATATTGTCACCCAGTCTCTAAATAGGAATCTGTCGCCCAATAATGCATAATTCTCCACCTAGGTGGGTGGAGAATCCAAAGAAGCAAGATCCCAAAATATTTTATCCATATTCTAAAGCAGCTGGTCTTTGAATAGGGG
Source organism: Parhyale hawaiensis (assembly GCA_001587735.2). NCBI lineage: Eukaryota > Metazoa > Arthropoda > Malacostraca > Amphipoda > Hyalidae > Parhyale > Parhyale hawaiensis. Next base: position 15,467,029 of record LQNS02277217.1, read on the forward strand.
TGGAAGATTTTTCCTCCCCTTTATCAACATATTCCGCTACACACGAGATAGCGTCCAGGTTTAATTCTAACGAGTAAAGAAAAGATCTAATACTAAGAATGACCGTCGTATCTTTATAAATTTATATATATATATGTTTGGTGTCACGCTCTTAACGAAATAGATAGGCGGAAATTAGCTCAGGTTGGAGGCTCTGGTGCTCCTCTCAAGCTCCATTGAAAATGATAGGCAGAAAATAGACCGGGTTGCAGAAGATGACAAACGTATCTTAAGCAGAGACAGATGAAATTCCAACAGTGAAGACATCGCAGGCTTAGTCTGATTTGTACGAGTAATAGCCTCTCCATACATCGAATCTACGGCAAAGTATAGGGCGACCTTATGTCTGAATGCATTTATTGCATTGCCGAAGTTGAAATCGTAGTAGCACTGAAGATGTCTGAAGCTTCCGTTGGCACTCTCATGCTTCTTGATTCATAGTTTCTTCCCACAGATGATTTCGTTGCATCAGCTATTCTTCCCACGTTGATGCAATTGTCGACGAAATATAAATTTTCAACAGCAGTTGATAATTATTTATTTTAGCATACAGTTTTCCCCTCACGAAGCAGTTTTCTCTTCATAGGTCAAAATTTGAGCACCTCAAGTGAAGTAGATATTTGAGGTGGAAAGACGGTATCAACGGTATCTTTGTTACGGACCGAACACATTGTGTATAAGCTGGTATTTTGTTTAAGTTTGTTGAAGTGTTTTATTCAAGATGTTACTTCTGCCTGTCTATATAGAAGACCTAAGGATGACAGCACGACAAAGGATCAATGAAGAAAAGAAGAAAATTAAAAAGCAAATAAGAGAAGAGGAGATTCCGCACCGGCCTATAAGCATCAGGCAAACGTATAGGTTATTGCGTGAATTCTTCACGCTCGGGTCCACTAGTATCCCATAACACCCCATGAAGCGATCAAGACGGACCACGTCCACAGACCTGACCTGTCCGTCGCTACCAGGGTATAGCTTATAAACACTGGTCAATTGACTATGAGCTCCACTATGCACAAGTGAAGGTATTAAATCTCTATCTCCCACTTGAACAGCATTTTTAAGTTCTTTGTAGTATATGAATAACATTTTGAATGATACTAAATATTCAGAAAAGAACCTGATCCGGATATTAAGGAGAAGCTCATCTCGTAATTCAAGAGTTAAAACAAGTTGCGATTGATCAACGTCATACTTGCCAAACTTCTCATCCTCAAAGGCCAAGAATCCGGAATCTTGAAGCATCACCATGAGTCAAAGGTACAGAATTCACAACTTCTTCTAATATTTATAAAGTAAAGGCACAAAGGCGAAGTATTCCAAACTACTTCTTCTCGCAGATTTTGTTATATAAGATTTAATTAAACATAGGAGTCTTTCCCATGCACTTCTGTACCAGGTGGAATATAAAGGGGTTTTAAAATGCTTAGTACTGCGGGAAATAAGCTCCTGCTGCATTGGATCATCAATAACTAATTCAGCCCTTTTAGAAAAGGACGGTGCATTGTCTGAATACAGCATAATCGGAGTATTAAATCGATTAGTAAACTGGAAGAACGCAGCTACAAAAGATAAGGTATGTATATCAGGAATTAGTGCTAAATGCACCGCGTCATTATTGAGGCAATACGTACATTTTACAAAGCTATCCTCCAATCTTCAAAATAAAATTACCAGTGAAATCAACACCGATAAGCATGAAAGTCTTAACCAAACTTGAAGGGGAAACTTGAAGCTTCTTCCATTAAACTTCCTACAAACAATACACTCTCGTAAGAGTCGCTTAACCAAAGGGCGCGCTCCAGGAATCCAAAATCCATCAAACTTTAAACGTTTCAGTGTATATACCACCCTGAGATGGTTACATCTCTCATGATAATGAATTAATAATTTAGCCAAATTATATTTTGCCGATAACAATACAATACCGGCTTTTGTATTCCATGATTGCAACGTCCCAAGCGTTGTCACCATCGAATTTTCCCGTTCTCGTCCAAAAGCAAGTTCAAGTCTTTTACGAGAGTAGGAGAATCAGTGAATGAATCCGGATTTTCTAACTACAGTAACTCTCTACTATATTTCCTTCCCTTAGACGCCTAAATCCAATATACTTTATGTGTATTAAGTGATTCTAATTTAGAAGTTTTTCTCCTTTCACGGTAAGCTACAAAATGATCGAAACAGGTTGTAACATTTATGAATTTCTTTAAATAGGAAATCTCGGTATAAGGTAACAGTGAAGTATCATTTGATTCCAGATCATCAGACGCACAAACTATAACGCAGATAATTGAGGGTAGAGCACTGGCCCGATATAAAAAACATCGATTTATAGTGGCACACCTTGAGCTCATCATCCTCGACCCATAATATGCAGGACCGATTGCGGTCTGCTTCCTTACCTTACTTTATGTGGAGGAAGGCTCGTTTTACATCCCTGAGCAATAATGTAGTATCACATCTGGCATAAATTAGCAATTGAAACAATTGCCCATAAGATCTATGCCAGGAAAGACAACGTTATTTAGACTCTTCGCGACACTCCTCTTCAAACTACAGTTAACTCAAGCCTCACTTTAGTCGTGCAATTAGGCTTCTTAGGCACTACTTTTCCTATTATGAAAATACACACGAGGACTATCACCGTGTGAAGGAACACGTTCAAGCACATCATTATCTAGCTGCTCCTGTAGCACATCATCATTTGCGTCGAATAATCCTTCTGTCTTAAGACGTTTAGCAAGCCTGTTTAAAACAACGCGGGTGATATGAAAACTCTCAGGCACTTCTTCTAATCCATCCTTCCAGGGTAGCTCTACCATATAATGCCGCTGCCGGAAACAATCTTATTCTTAAATTGTTCGATCTTACTTAAATCCACAGAGCTAGGCGCCATCTCATCAGGGAAGCCAAATTTCTCTAATCTATAAAAAGAATCCAAGTTAGTTTCCACCTGCGACTCTTCGAGAATATGCGCCAAATGATCTTGTTTAACTTATTGGGCTCTACTACAGAATTCACTACTTGCTCATTCGCAGGTTCAGTAGTCTAACGATCTAAAGAACTCTTACATATAGGCATAAAGGACTGTAGATTCCAGAATGGAGCAATAGAATCATTATCCTAAACGTAGACCTAGCACAGCAACGAGTCATGGCAAAGTCACCAACATAAGGTAATAAATCAAAACTCAATATGCCACGGATTATTACCTCATCATTCAATATATTTTCCCACTCAGGATCTGCAAGAAAATATTCCTTGGCAACATGAAACATTGCCTTTCCTAATCCTGTTATGACATAAGTCATTTGGAGATTATGATCAACTAATAGTGGCACATAAAGTGGCTTTTCAATGAACTTGAAATCCATATACAAAAGTTCTTCAGCCAACTCCTTAACCGAGTCTACATTGTCTCAAACGACAATGCGAATTCGTCAAAGCTTGGTTATAACCTATGTCTACTACTTCAGCAGATACATAACTTTTCTGCGATCCGCTATCCAAAACTTAACCTTAACTATCACATTTCAGTAGGACAAAGCAAAATTATAGTGGTCAGCACACAGTCAGAAACTGTAGACACATTACCAGCCACCACAATATGCTTTAATGTTCTTTTAGCTTCATACTAAGCACAAAGTACAAAAATATGCTCTTTGCCATCAGAAAATTACAGGAAACTCCAACTTACCTGAGCAATTCATACTATCATGCTTTGCACTACTACGATTACCGCACAATCTCAATGTCTTGCAGCGATCAATTCTTTGCTTGAAAGCAGAATAATTCGGGCAGTTCAGCATGCAAGATAGGTTACCCTTTATATATATATTTTTAAAGGGAGACTATCCCGAAACGTTAATTTTTTTAACTTGTCTATTCTGATTAACAGAGCTCGGCATCTCCGATTATAGTACGATGGTATGATGGCAAAATTGATGGTACGATGGCCATCGCCACCGCACTTACGATGGAGAATGCTGTATCGTCGCTCCATCACCATCGGAACCAAAAATAGCCAATTTTCATCGGCGATGGCCTATGAGGAAATAACCATCGGCGATGGTCATCGTAGGGGGTCACAATCGGCACTGGACCATCGCATTAACACATATTAGAGATACAAAGATCTCAAACCACAAACATCGAATAAAAGCAGCATCTCTTATAACTTCAGCCTGCGTGCAATTTTCACACCAGTACTATTCCTACCTGATGAAAGGTGCAAAATATACGACCCAGGTTATTAGGGTTAATTAAAGCCTGCTTTACAAAGTTTAATGCTCCAAATGTAATGACGGTTTCAAAATCATGATAGTAATTGACATTGTTAGATCTGGGGAATGCATTGCAATAAACGGTCAATTTTCTGAAGAGGTTAGTAATGTTATTTATCATTTTTATTAACATGTTTAGGTAAAATAGGGCATTCTTAGACGTTTTACATAAATAACGTTTTCGCAGCAGAACCAGTCCTTGCTTGCCTAACCTTAATGAGCAAGAGCAACGTTGTAGCCGAAAAACTATTACGAGGCTGGTTCTTGATGTAGCGCCACGGCCGTGATGGCGCATCTCAAACGCAAAATCCAGGAGAATGAGCAAAGAGTTTAATGAAATTTTAATCAGCAGAGCCTGGCATGATGGCCATCGCCGATTATACGATGGCGATGGCGTGAAGACCATCGCCATGGGATGACCTACGAACGATTTTGCGATGGAACATCGCGAAAATTCATCGGCGATAGCAATGGTCCGATGGAATTTGTATCAACAATTGACGATGGCCATTTTCTCTATCGACGATGGTGTTTTGAGGAAGCAGCGGTCCGATGCAATGGCTGAACATGCCATCGTAGGTCATCCCATGGCGATGGTCTTCACGCCATCGCCATCGTATAATCGGCGATGACCATCGTGCCAGGCGCTGCTGATTAAAATTTCATTAAACTTTTTGCTCATTCTCCTGGATTTTGCGTTTTTCTAATTGCAACGTTGGCTCTGACAGGCGTGATCACAGGACTGCTGGGGATCACATCAGGGCTGCTAGCTGGCCAACTGGGCGGGTTGTTCCAGATGTGCCAAACATTCCTGAGCACATTTCAGTCTCCTCTTTTGGGTCTCTTCCTCCTCGGCATGACGTGCCCTTTTGCTAACAAAATCGTGAGTACACCGGGAGACATGTTAGAAACGAGACTTCTTTCGTGTCTGTGACTTTCCCTACTACGGTCATTACTAATTATGTGATTAAGGTATACAGTACGTTAAGCTGAGTTCACATGTAAGCCATTGCTTGCAGCAGCGTGAAGACATTCCTCTGATTCCGTACGGCTATCAGGATATCAAGCCATCTCTCAAGGTCACTGATGCACGTGATATCTTCATCCATGAAGAATGAAAATATTCTAGATCTTCTCTCTCTAGATAACGCACATTGTTCAAGAATTTTTTGTATCCGTGATACAACATTATCTGATCATAGACTCATTTAAGTAACAACTTGTAATATTATTAATGTGGCATTTTATACAAAAAAAAACGGTTTAAACGCAACCTGTTTTCGATAGGTAATGAGACAGCAAAGTGCATGACAATTTGTTTCGGCAGTACAAAAGTTTTGATTTATTTATATTCCTTGTGCACTCCAGTAAAACACTAGAATCAAAATGATCAACTTTGAATAATCAATAAAATTCCATCGTCTTTAGATATCTTACTGCTTTTGTTGACAAAATTGGTTCACCTTTAAAATAGCTGAATTTTGAAATTAGATGGAGTAGAAACCAACAAGAATTTGTCTATTCAGTCACTTCCTTTTACTCTAAAAATGTAGTTTGTCTAGCCAATCTTAAGGTTCAGTTTTCTTTTGTTTTACTGTTATATGTAACAGACTCTCCTTGTATACTGTAATATGTTTACCAAGCTTAACCCACGAGCGCTCAGTGTTCCATCTAAGGAACAGCAAATAGGGTATACTATTTTCGTTGCAATTATCCTTTGTATCGCCAGAATTAAGTTTTCTTTGCTTCATTGCAGAGTAAATGGTTGAAACTTTATGGCAGACATAC